>CANUEX010106290.1:0-117299 GCA_948099535.1 Jatropha multifida
TGAGTTAGACTATTTAAATTCGGTTTTCGATTCGGTTCGCGGCATAAAATATTATTTTTGGCCAATTCTCATTGGTGAAAATTTACAATTAAATTTTAAATAAAAATTCTTTTAAAAATAAATTAATGGGTTATTTCACTACAATATACGGTAAGGAATTCAATTGAATTCCACAAAATTATGTTTGGAATAAATTCTTAAAATGAATTCATTTATTTTTATTTTCTAAAATACCCTTGACATAATAATCTAATAACAACAATATAAACATCAATTTATATTTATTATATACAGTATCATAACTTGTTATTTTTTTACCAAGAAACAAATAATAAATTTCATATACTAATTAATTAATTAATTATATAAATATAATATATAAAATAATTATAACATTCATCATAATAGTTATATTTAATTTATATAAAATATCTCCGTTCAATAAAACTGTAGTTTCACACTAATAACTATAGAGTTCAGAAAAGGAAAAAAAAAACAACGGGAAAAAAAATTTCTATCCATATAAGGGTAGTTTTGTCAAATAAAATTTAATTATTTATTATTATGATCAATTTTGATAAAATATTTAAGTAAAATAATTAAAAAATTTTAAAAATTAAATTCGTAGAAAAAGAGGATAGTTTTATAAAAAAAAATTAGAGTACTTAGTTTTGTGGAATTTTTTTGAAAATTCCACCAATTTTTCTAAAATTTGATGTAGTTATATTCAATTCTAATATTCAATTCCATGAAACTGAATTTTTAGAATTAAAATTTATATTTTTTTTCATTCCAAATGCAAAAACATAAATTTCTAAATGAATTCCATGAAATTTCATAGAATTCGTCGAAATTTCATAGAATTCGTTCATTTCAATTGTATTCTTAGTATATAAAATATAATGACCAAAATTGTAAAACAACGTCGTTTGAACTCATCGACATTGGTTTGTCCGGACTTGGAACCGTAAAGAACTCCCAAAAGAACCGGTAATGAGATATGGAAGAAGAAGATTTGACCGGCGTCATTCCGTGCTCTTCCCTCGCCGTTGATTCCATCCTCCGTGTAGGAACGGTAAGAAAAATCGAGTTCTTAAAAAAAAGCGCCATTATTTTTACTTCTAGAAATCCGTCGTTACTCTAAATAAAAGAAATTGTTCTTTCTTTCAGGCTGGTGCGATTTGGGGGTCATGTGCAGGTCCGTATGATGCCCGCAAAAGAGGTAATTTTTTTGAATATATCTCCCAAAGAATTAGCGCTTATCAATTACAGTTAAATTTCCGCCATTAATACAGATTGGGTTATCGCTCTATAATTGTGTCTTTCTTTCTTTCTTTATGCAGGCTTGACCGGCGCAGCTTATGCTTCCTTCGTTGTATGATATTTCCACTAAATTGCTTTTTCTTTTATCGTTGTATGACCTCGATTATAGACTCATATGATTTTTATCTTTCTTCTGCTTAATTCAAAATGCAGGTAAAGTCAATCGGGAAATTCGGCTTTCAATGTGGTAATCTGAAAAAAAAAAAAAAGCAAAAGCATTTCTTGTTTTCTGCGCTTTGGTGATCCTAATTAGCTTAACTGACATAGTTGCAGTATCATATACTCGTATGGTATTTCAATTTTCAAGCTTGTTTTTATTTATTTATTTGTTTTTTGAGAAGGTTAATTTGCTTTAGTTTAAGTAAGTATAATAGTGATTCTGTATTCCTTTACAAGCATGGGATTAATTATTATTTGACTCATGAAAGGGCTTTGAATTGATTTTGCTATGCACAAAAACTGCATATTGCTTTTCCTGTCAGTGTACCCTGCAAAAAGTATATGAATATCCTGTACACTTAAATCTGCTCATAGATAGTACACAGTTCCCACATACTCTATGGGAAGCTGGAACATGTCTATGCTTAATATTTAGGAAGATGCTGCAAGAAGTGGATGATGGAGGTGATTATTAGAGTTAATCAACTTTTAGGAATGGATATAGGCTTCAGAGGAGGAGAATATTAAATACCCGTAATATGAGAATTAAGTTTTCCTTCATGCCTTTTGTTGATCCTCCAACTGAACTTATCATTCTCACACAAGATGTTTTTTATTTGTCATCATTTTCTATTAAAGGTTAGTTGGTAGTTTATCTTTCATGTATATTGTCAGATTCTGTGTTTCTATGAGGTATTTATGGTGTTCTTCTGAATGTTCTTTGACGTGTCAGCTAGCTGATTTCAGGCTTAAACTTATTTCATCCTTTCTTGTTTTAATGTCCATCATCCCCTATTTTCAGGGCTTGTTGCTGGAGTTTTTACTTTTTCCCATTGTGAAGTTCAAAGATATAGGAAAAAGAATGATTGGGTTAGTAATATTTCTATCTTGTTACTATGGCTACTTATGGATCAACGTAATTAAGCTTATTAGTCTGTGACAATCTAAGATCTAAGGCCTAAGAGATTGAACTGCTTCATTTTGCTCATACATCCATCAGATTATTGGATGTGCCCTTCCTTTTTGGATAAGTTGAGAAAGGAAAGGAAATGAAACATTTTAATTTTATGAATATGATTGAGGGCACTCATTCCACCTTGTAGTGGATTGCACCTCGAGGAAAATGACTTTTTCATATTTTGCTTTTCCATAGTTTGTGGTCTGCGAGCACTGCTCTTGTGCCCAGCACAAAAACTTTCATTTAGTTGGTAGCATTAGAAGAACTTCAAATTCATCAGACATGCATAACTTGCAATTATTGGAAACTTGGTGAAAAAAATAAAATCAAACTTAATTATCTCCTACTACAAGGGAATAATTTTTTTTAGCAAGATGAGTGATAATAGCATATAGCTTTAGTTGGGACTCTTTGCCGCAAAAAGGTGAGCATATTATGAATATTTGTGGATTTGATTGTACACCTTTTGACTGCAAGAAAGTCTCTTACCTTATGTGTTTTCTGTTTAGGAAAGGAGTATTTATTCGTTGTTCAGTTTATAAAACAGGCTGGTGGAGTACAATTGGTTCATTCTACAGAAAGTGTCAAAAAATCTCATTTAGTCATGGTTTGAATACCCATTGACAAATATAATCAAAGCTTTTTCTTCTTACAGGTGAATGCTTTAATAGCAGGCGGTATGGCAGGGGCAGCTGTTGCTGCTGGGACAAGAAGTTGGAGACAGGTTCTTGGGATGGCTGGTCTGATTTCTGCCTTTGGCGTTGCTAATGACTGTTCCAAAACATTTTAAAAGCATCTGTTGGTGGAATGCTAGTTGTGGAGAAGTGAGCGATCTGCAACCCTTATGCATGCGAGATTGCCATAATTACTGTTCAATCATTGCATCCTATTCGACTTCTCATCAGTGTTATTTCATATATATGATGTTGAATTTAGAATAGGTTCCTTAGTTTTCTAGTTAATTGATTCAACTAGCTAAATAAATCGTTTTTTATTCAGAAATGGTTACCATTATCTTTGTGTGCATCTCGCTCTGCCTTCTCTTGCTTGATAATCTTGAACTCACTCTGTTTTGGATATCATCATTCCATTGGTTCATGAACTCCTATTTACTGCGTATGAACTAAAACTATTTTGTATAGTTTTCCCAAATTATTTCTCCAAGGCTATACATGTGTAAATTTCGGTGCATGAGTTGTATATCTTAGCCCTGCGTGAGTGCATTTTTGTCCTATTATTGCTGGTGAGAGAACTAAGGATTGGGGGAGGAAGTTTAATATGAGACGCAGAAGAGGGAAAACAACGTTCACAGGCTCACTGAAGAAAGGGTTGTGTTCCCAAGGAACAGCGGTGTTGCAATGAATATAATAATAATTATTAAATAATAAATGGGGCCAGGGATGAACTCTACGACTGGTTATATAAACATATGGGAGTTGTTGGGTCGTTGGAACAATCTCCATCATATCAATATCAACATGTTACATTAGATGTCATTGCCTATCATAAATTTTCCTTTATAAGGATGAGGACTCTTTAATCACAAATGTCATTCACGTGACGTGACAGTATCAAAATATATTTAAATTAAAATTTTTATTAATTTTGATGAAAATTCATTTACTTATGTTTTGATCCACGGAATTCGATTTGTGTTCATGGGTGTTTTTTATTATGCCAAAAACTTAAAAAATTAAAAATCAATCAAAGTTTAAATAAAATTTACAAACTTTATCAATACTAGAGCTCATTTGTTTTAGGAAAGTTTTTTTTTTTAAAACTTTATCAATATAGGACTTGTTCCAAATTCTGTCACAACTACTTTTTCTTCTATGCTAATTCACTGGATCATGCTGTGGTCGACGTATGGATGAAAACATGCCAATATCCATAAATTTTAAGGAATTCGTAATTTTAAGCTATATCCTGAATTCCCCGTGCTGCTTTTAATCTTAGTCCCGTGAAATGTTTGAATCCCAGATCACTGTCATTAATGTTAATTAAATATTGGTACTAAAGTTCCATGGTTGAGTACCAATAACATTTCCTTCGTTGTAAATATTTTTTTATATTTGAGGGATGGGCTGATGGGGACTAACCCCTCATCTTTAGCTATGGAATATTTCAAACAAGTTCTAAAATAATGTATAAGTAAACGAATCTAATCGTATCCATCTCTGGCCCCTTCAACGCTTTCCGCTTTCTTCGTTATTTTATTTTCTCTCAAGCCTATCTTCTTCTTCTTCTTCTTCAAATAAGAAGATATCTGTCTGTCACCCATCAGACAACTGATGCTCAAGCTCCTTGTGTCTGCTTCTCAATATAAATAATTTTCATCTTTGATTATCTTTACATGAAATATGGAGTTTGAATATCGAGAGGTGAGATTTTGAATCTCTTCTTTATTTCTCTCTTTCCTTTTCCTTTTTTCTTAATTTATCGTTGTTCATTTGATGATTTTGAGACTGCTGTTGTATTTTTTGCTCAAATTAAATAGGAGTATATAAAGAATTCAAGAGGAGTGCATCTTTTCACTTGTAGATGGTTGCCTGTTTCTTCTTCTCCAAAAGCTCTTGTTTTCCTCTGCCATGGTATACACACTCTCTTTCTCTCTAATCTATTTTCAGTTCTATTTCTTTGCGTTTGTTGGTTGGTTCTTCATAATTATTTTATTCATTAAATGGGTTTTGCAGGATATGGCATGGAGTGCAGTGATTACATGAAAGGTAATAAATTCCCTTTAACGACCTCTTTTCCCTTTCTTGCTTAGTTCTGTTCTTTATTTCTAGAAGAAGCCTCTGCTATTTCCATCAACTTTTTAATGGCTGCCATTTTCTTTCACTTCTTAATTTTTATTTGATGTCTTATGCTAGTGATATACTGATTGGTTGTTGGATTGAATGAATGTCTCGTATCTAATATTTATGGTCTTAATGCAGAAATTGAAGAAACAATTATTTTTAGTTTCAGAGGAATCATAATTTTTTTAAGTAATGGGCTTTAACCCAGAACTTTCTTTTCTTTTTTTTAAAAAAAAAAGACTGAAATCATTTATTTTTATCTAGATTTTTTTTTGTTAAAATAGTAATAGTTCAGAATTTTTTCCTTGCACGCTTGAAAAGTTTTGTTGTGAACGCATGGAAGCTGTACAATCAAGTATTAATATTTTTCAAGAGCATAATTTTATATGTATGTATGTATATATTCTTTAAAAATTCAGTTGACCATTAGCTGTTTTTTGCTTTCAAAATTGGCTATTCTCTATATTTTACTTATTAATTACTTTAATGATGATCATATCAGTATGACTTTTTTGAACAGAGATGGCTAGTATTTTCTTTTTTCCTGCAGTAAGGAAGTTGTGCAAGTCAAATATTCTATTTCTATCATTTAAATTCCGGATTAGGAAGCACTAAAGCCTGCTTTTGCTATTACACGTCTCTTAATTTAATCGATTAGCTTAAAATCATTCTTTTATTATTATTTAATGTAAAGAGTTTCAATTACCTAAAGGGAGAAATTTTTAACATCTATTTACAGAAAAGATTATGCTACAACTAAGTTTTCATTATTGCCAAAAAATTGATTGAAGTGAGCATGACAATTGTGTCTTTGTCCATATTCTGTTAAGCTTATCTTGTTGTTATTGAGTCTCTAGAACCATCATAGCACTAAAAGCCGACGTCTTTATCTTATCCCTATGAAGTTTTTCTTGCTTTTGGTGCTTTTATATTAGTTTGTTATATATCAGGATTTATTTTTTTCTCTATTGTTCAATTTTTTCTAATGTTTTGTTGAGCACACAGACTTTTTAACTTTGACAAGATTAAAACCATTTAACAGAACTAAAATATAGAAATTTTAATATTTTATAAAATTGTATTGCTCAATTGATGAAACTTGAAATTCTGTTGACTTAGAAATGAGTTCTTTCTTTTCTCTAATCCTAATAGTTTAGTGAATAAACAATATAATTTTTTTATTTTCTCTTAATTGTTATTATGAATTTTTCATTTATATTTTTAAATAAGTTAATAATGCCCTCAACTTAATGAGTTCATTGATTTAGAAATGCAAAATTGAGAACTAGGAGAACTCAATGAATAAAATTCAAAATTTACTCTTTTACTGCTCAATTAGGCAAGAATTGAATTTTATTTGCCCTGCTTTATATTTTACAGGTCAGATAAACATCATTATTTTTTTTCCAACAAGTAGGTAGGGCTATCACTAAGTATTTAATATAACCTCTGATAACTTTCCTTGTTGATAGCAACTTAAACAATGGTGTCTATGTGGAATCGATGCTTATTATGCATGTGGGTCAATTGCTGAATCTGAAGAAAGGGTTTGGTCAGCTAAGTTGGTTAGGTTTGGCAACCAGTTATCCTTGGGCTCACCTAGCCTATGCAAACCATCACCCATCTGGACATTTCTAGTCCCTGAAGTATAGATGGGGCTGATGACCTAAAATAGAATGGGAAAGTATAAACGAAAGCTATTTTCCATCAATCAATTGGTCTTCACTTAAGGCAACTTAGCTAGTAGCCTAATAAGCGAGTTTGTGCCATAATTTAAAAGATTAAAAATTCAAATGTTGACAATCCCTTTGCTTTTAGGACGTCTCAATGTGCTAAAAGAGTATTTTCTTAGCATGTTTGTATTATGAATTACCTAACGAAGTAACAAAAATTAATGTGATCACTTGATTTTAATAGAATGTGGAATCAGTCTAGCACGTGCGAAATATGCTGTTTTTGGAATTGACTATGAAGGCCATGGACAATCCTCTGGTTCTCGATGTTATATCAAGAAGTTTGAAAATATTGTCAACGACTGCAATGAATTTTTCAAGTCCATTTGTGGTATGTGCATACATTATAAATGTATTGCCTCTAATTTTGTATGAGTATTAGATTACTACTTGTGGCATAGCTAAGTTTTTGTCAAACGGTTAAACAGTGGAGAAAGATTACAGAGACAAGGGCAGGTTCCTGTACGGAGAATCCATGGGAGGGGCAGTGAGTTTGTTATTGCACAAGAAGGAACCTTCTTTTTATCATGGTGCTGTTCTTGTTGCTCCCATGTGTAAGGTAGGATAGTAGTAAAAAACATGTGGGTTTTAATTATTTTGAACAATTAGAATCAATAATTGATTGATTACATGTCTTAATTTTGGTAGATATCAGAGAAGTTGAAACCACATCCTGTGGTTGTAAATATATTGACCAGCTTTGAAGAGATTATACCAAAATGGAAGATTGTCCCAACTAAAGATGTCATTGACTCGGCATTCAAAGATCCTATTAAACGAGAAGAGGTGAAGTTATATATATATATATATATATATATATTGCTTTTCTCTAGTTTTGAATTTAAGGAACGGTAAAAACAAACTTGATAGATTATCACAGTCAAGTAAGCATATTTGGGAAGTTTTTGCAACTGTTCCTTGAGTATTAATTAAAAGTGATGATCTCATTACATTCTCATGGTGCAGATAAGAAACAACAAGTTGATTTACCAGGACAAGCCTAGGCTGAAAACTGCACTAGAGATGCTCAGAACTAGCATGAACCTTGAAAAGACTTTAAACCAGGTTATTATTTTCTCTTTAGCTCACTCTACTTTTCATAGAATTTTAGCCCAATCAATGTAGAATTTAGAATTTTAATTACAGTGGTTATTGTTAATCTGGGTGGTATTGTTGTTGTTGGCAGGTGACACTACCGTTCTTAGTGCTACATGGTGATGCAGATATAGTTACAGACCCAGAAATAAGCAAGGCCTTGTATGAGCAAGCTAGCAGTAAAGACAAAACCATGAAATTATACCCTCGAATGTGGCACGCATTGACTGCAGGAGAAACCGATGAGAATGTCAGTATCGTTTTCGCAGATATAATAGCTTGGCTGGATAAGCACACCAATGAGCTTGTTGTTGAACCCCTTACTGAACCCCTCAGCAACGGCATAGAAAGAGTTGAATTGGCTACACCAGTCACTGCAAATAATCAGCAGTTCCGGCGAAAACAATCGCGTGGCAGTTATCTCTGCGGATTAAAGGAGCCTCCCACGCTTCACTCGGCTATGTAGGCTCGCACTTTTTAGCTGTTAATTTATGTCTCTTCATAGCAGTTTTCTCCTTAAAAATGTGAAAAATTGTTGTGTTTATAAAGGAAATGAAATGAAATAGCAATGGAATGAAATTGAGGTGCATATTGTGTACTAAATATTCATTTTTACCAATTGCCCTAAAATTAGACGTTACTAAATTTTTATTTTAGAAATCTACAAACAATTGACAAAAAGTTAATACTATATGCATTGTGCTTCAACCAAGTTCATATTTTTGGGCAAGCGGAACCAAATTAGTTTGATTACCCCAAATATTAAAGTGAGGGAAATTGTTCATCCATTGTTCGACACCGGTGAAAAGATTCCCTCCAAGAGAAGGAAACTTAAACCAGGTCGCCATTGATTGGGCTTGAACTCGGGCCTCTTAAAGAAAAGAGCCTAAATTCAGATTCAGGCCTTGTTTGGTCTGGCCCAGAAAAAAGAAATCCATCCATTGCCTAACTAAACTGACCAATTCGGTTTCTCTAGCGCGCTTAAAATCGTCACGACTTTGAATTTTTTACTCATCGAGATCCAACTGAAGTCGATATACAAATCACCAAATCCTAAAGGTTCCAAAATCGTCCTTTTCAGCTTCGCCTTTGGATTAATTCTCTGGGCTTTACGTTTGGGATTGATTTGCGAAACCAAAACCCTAATTCGTCTTTCTGTGCAGGTTTGCTTGAAGAGGAATCGTATTAAGTCACCATGAGGTAACTTCTGCTATTCTCCATCTTAATAGTTGGTTTGACGGTCTACACAATTGGTGATTGCCTGACGGTCTACCGGCATTGCTTTGTGGTTTTCTGAAAAAAGAGAAAGAATTACATTTGCTCTGATTGCAGGTAATAGAAAGTATAAATATCTAGAGATAGAGTGAAATTGTTAAATGTGGAGAAAGTGCAATCTCTTGTGTTTTCTCAATATGATTGATGGAAATTAATTTTGAGAGTTAAATTGGTTAAGCATAGTTCTGGTAAAATAGATATTGTGCTTCAGATTGCTATTTTCTTGTGAACTGCCTACATCAAATATGACCAAACTATACTAACAATGTCTTTTCTTCTATTTTATCTTTTGCAGTAGGCCAATGGATGAGGATGCCACAGTATGTTTTCTAACTACCTCCTTACAGTTCCTAATATTACATATTTACCTTCTTACAACTGCTTTTGTTTTGCGGGATCAATTTAATTTAAGATTTCAACTGCTTTTGCTTGTTTGAACAATTTCTTATTTAGTACTGTACTTATAGTTAACTTCTTGATTTTTTTAAAAGATAATGAACAAGACATTTAGTGCTTTCTCAACTGTACTGATAGCAATGATGATGTCAATGGACAAAATGCTAGAAGTATCTAAATATATGATGAGATGGTGTTCTACTGTCCAAGCAATGAGAGGCTAGGTGATATTTGCCTTTCATTCTCTAAGAATTCTCTTTATTTTACCTAGATGTTGTTCCTTCATCTTTTCTCGTGTGATAATTTTTGCAAAGTGTTACCTTACTCAGTGATATTATTTTATCTCCTTTTAGGGTGACCTGCCGACCGGTCCACTAGGGTGCTTATTTTATTATTTCATTATTGAAGAATTATTTTTGTATTTTAATTCTAACAAATACATTCTTTGATCTAACAAACACATTCTTTGATTCAATGTCTATATATGGTGTTAACTATTTTAAATGAAAAACTATAATTTTATATTGATTTTCTTTTACACAGTACAACTTGGAATGGGATATATCCATGTAATGAGTACTTATAACTTTATGTTATTTGCATGAAATATGTTTTGAATTTTTGTGAAACCCCTCTATTACATTTAGATTTTAGTTTTTCAGGTTGTTTTTTACCCATCCTAACTTCTTATTTTTTTTAACAGGCCAAGAATGAGTCAGTGGAATTCAGCACTGGGCCACTTTCCATTCTCGTGATGAGTGTTAAAAATAATACACAGGTAGCTTTTAATCTAGCAGCCTCAAGATTTTGCCTTGCTGGTATTTTTATTAGATAGAAACATTGAAGTCTAGCAGTGTTCAACTAAAATTGAATGTCATAGGAGCAGCTTGACAATGGTGGACCATTTGGGATTACCCAAATTTGTTTAGCTGGGGATAGTCCAATCAGATGAAAGGGACTTATTATGGTGAGTTTGTGATAGTGTAGCTCTCTTTCTGTCTTTTATAAGCCTAAAGAGACGCTTTTAAATCATTATTTTGTTCGTTTCTCACCAGAACCAGTCAGCTTTATGAATGTTGGCTCCAATTATCAAAATTCCTAAACCCATTTATGGTCCTGGGGTTGTCAGCTCTGATTCTGGCTGGTCAGTCACTGATTTTATGTGATATCGGTATGCATTTTGCTAATCTGCTGTTAGAATTTCTGTTAACTCTTTTGTTTCAGGTGCCAAAAACTGGGAAAGGCAAGAAAAAAGCTCAACCAGTCAACAAAGATAGATTCATCAGTAAAATGTTTCTTCGAGGAGACTCTGTTATCATTGTCCTCAGGAATCCAAAGTGAAATGTGATGATTCTGATGGTCTTTAATTGCTTCGGAAAAAATAACTAAATAACTGCCTCCTTGCTTATTTCTTTTGCGGAAGTGTGTGAAACTGTGAATCATATTGATGGTCATGCGTCTTTGTGAGACCAGACTGAAATGGAATCAGATTTGCTCGAAATAGTTGGTTTTTTGGACAGTGTTTTTGACTTCAGAATATTAAAATGTGAGATGGTTGTGAATTTGTGCGACTCACTCCGAAACTCGTCATTTGAATTTTAATGACAGACGTGACATCAGATTGAAATCTCTTGACTTGGGATGGAAATGCAACTGTGGTGCACTTCATCAGATTAAATTTTATACAAATACTTTTTGGTAAATATTTCTTAAGTGTAACTTGGACTAGGACAAATGCTAATGTATGAAGATACGATTGTATATGTCACAAAACAAATACAATGAAATGGTGGCAGGCAGGCAGGCAGCCAGCCATTTCTAATGCTTAGAGTTAAAAAAAGTAATTTTAATTGTAAGACTTGCTGTCTATTATCCTTAGAATAGAAAATACAACCAAAAATAAAGACATGGATATTATGGAGCTGACTGAAACAAAACCCAACGGAACACAAGATACATTCCTCATGGAAAAAGGAGCCCCATTTGCTGCCACTGCTGTTGCCACGGTATTACTTGTATAGTTGTCATACAGGCGAAGACAATTTGGTTATCTACCAAATAATTATATTTCTGCTTCTTCTGCTCAAAGGAAAAAATAAAATAAAATAAAGAAAAGGCCAACTTAATCTGTTGACACTTTGCTGGTGGTGCTGTCTTCTTTGTGGTCACCAAAGATGCGTTGCTGGAAATCTGAGACCATTAAAGGGAGACCCTTCCGAAGGGATATCTTGGGCTCCCAACCAAGTAGCTCTTTTGCCTTAGTAATATCAGGCTTCCTCTTGTGTGGGTCATCTTCTGTGTTAGGCCTGAACTCTATCTTTGCGTTTGGGTCAATAGTTTCTTGTACAACCTACAAACCGAAAGAGAGAGAGAGGGGGGAAAGCAAGGGAGATCATATAAGTCTCTACTGATAGGAACGAAAAAAAAAAGTTATCCCTTGTTCCATACAAACACTGAAATGCATGAACTATGAGAAGAGAATGAGAGCCACACATTGCAACCAACAATGAGAGAAGGGATTGAGTTGGAAACAACCATAATGACTATTCTAAAACCAAACTATATAAAGGCCTATTATCATATACAAATTATTTATATCATCATTGAAGTCATAAGTGACGATCTTTTGAGAGTTACTGTTAAGCTAACTTAATGATTGGAAACATTATCACACCGTGAAAAACAATGAAGAAAATTGAATAATTATAAAGAAAAGAACCACCAAGAAACCAACTACAAAATTAAAAGAAATAAACTTACCTGAGCAAGCTCAAGCATAGTGAATTCGCCAGGATTACCAAGATTGAAAGGCCCCACATGTTCTCCTTCCATAAGGCGCATCAGACCCTCAACCTGATTCAAATACAAGTACAGAGGTCAATCTAAAGCGCCAATGACTGTTAAAAAACAGGAAAAAAAGAATACGATGGACACTCGAAGTACGTTCCATAAGGACTAATATCTGCTTATCAAATATTTTCTGGAACACAAAAAGGCTCACCAAGCTATAGAGTATCTACTTTTCCACCATAAAGTTATGAGGTAAATTATCAATTAAATGCATAGTGGAGACAGGAGGATCCCACTTTTAATATACATATGAACTGTTTGTTTGATTATGCAAAGAAAAAAAATTTATTATATTGCAAATCAAACTACGCGTTACTATATAACTACCTACCTACCCCATGCACAATTACAAAGGAGGACCCACTTGGGGATCTTAACTGGCTAATGGCATGTGGTATCTCCTACTTTGCTTAAAGTTACAGCATGTTAAGACTCGGGACAAAGGGGGAAAGCCAGATGGATATTTGTGGAATTGGGTAAAACAATATGTTGTGTGTATTTACATAGTTGAATGTAAAGACAAGTGCCACTGTACACATGCATATTTATATTTCATGTTATGCAAAAACAGAATAAAAGAATCCCCAACATCTTCCCGACTAAAAATGCACTAAATTTGGATTCGACAACAAAAGTTTTATATGACAAAGCAAAATCAAAAGGGGGAAAAAGGCAATAAAGCTATCACCAAAGAGCAGAATTAAAAACAAAAAAGAAAGGCCATCCTTGTCCTAGCTCAGAAAAAAAGTTCTTTACCAAATCAGAAACATATTGGAAACTCCTTGTCTGTTTCCCATCACCATATACGGTCAAAGGCTCCTTCCTTAAGGCCTGCAGCAATCGATGACCCCAAATTTGCATTAATTATTACTATCTTCAATCCATGGAAAACAACTAGAAATAGAAAACTTATAGTGTCTTATCTTATTACTATAAAAATAATACCCACCTGAGCAACAAAATTACTAACGACACGGCCGTCGTCAATGCACATACGGGGCCCATAGGTATTGAAAATTCTAGCAATCCTCACCTGGAAAAAATAAAATAAAATCATGTGCAGCTCAATTTAACTGGCATTTTCAGGTGCATAAACATTTTTTTGTTATAACAAAGCAAAAGAAATTGCTAACCTCAACACCTGCTCCTCTGTGGTAATCCATTGTCAAGGTCTCAGCAGTCCTCTTTCCCTCGTCGTAACAACTTCGGACACCTGTCATATTCGCAAGCCTTCCCTTTTAGCAGATCTAAAATGCTGATTGCTACGAATTTACATATTTGCCCTCAAATTTTCTAGTTTTACAGTAAACAGCAACCTAACTTAGAGTATGGACTGTTAGATTTTTGACTCGCCAATTACGTTACAGGTCTCGTGACCGTACAATGGCTTTGTCGGATCTAGAGTGAAGCGCCACGCACCCAATCGGCCACCACCGTGGCATTCCTAACCTACGCAAGGTGCCTAGCGCACGTTAGCTAAGTGCCTTATACATTGCTAACGTACGCAAGCGTATTCAGATATAGGCACGTTTACTGATCCCGTTCGGCGGCTGTCAATTTAAAACACCACAAAAAAAGAAAGGAAATAGGGAATGGAGTCACGGACGCACCGATGGGATTGACGTTGCCCCAGTAAGTCTCGACCTGCGGGTGCTGGAGAGGATCACCGTATACCTCGCTGGTGCTGGTGAGCAAGAACCTTGCACCGACTCTCTTGGCCAATCCTAGCATATTTAATGTCCCTACCACATTTGTCTTTATGGTCTTGACTGGGTTATGCTTGTAATGCACAGGCGATGCAGGGCAAGCAAGATGGTAGATCTGGTCAACCTCAAGCAACAGGGGCTCCACGACGTCATGTCGTATTAACTCGAATCTCGGATTTTTGAAATGGTGCATCACGTTCTCTTTTCTTCCGGTGAAGAAATTGTCGACAACGATCACACTGTCACCTCTTTCAATCAGACGATCTACCAAATGCGAACCAACAAACCCAGCCCCTCCCGTCACCACGATTCTCAACCCCTTCCGTTTTAGTCCCAACGGAATCTTCCCTCCGGCCATGTGAGGCTGAAATAATTTGTATCTTGCCGGTACTGAATCAAGAGAGAAGTGAGCAAGCGAGTCAGGGATCGGGTCGTATTTGCTGTGAGGCATATACGATGTCTTAGAGGAGGAAGGGAGAACGGTGAAGAAAAGAGTGGCGATAGCAATGCCAACGAGGACAAAGACAAGTCGCTGCTCACGAAGCATGTAGCGAATCGGACGAGTCACGGAGAGCCATCGCTTAGGTGGCTTGGGCGAGTAGGCATCAGTTATATGCTGTGGCTCATCATGGCCTCTAAATATCAACTCCGACCCCATTTTTACTAAAATTTCACACTGAAAAATTCTCAGATCAAGCTCTCAATCTCAATTTTTGTCAATTGCTTTTCTGGTTTAGCGATTAGAGAGTTCAGATGGACTCGCTCGCCAGAAAACAGGGTCCCCAGCAATGGAGCTGTTGCGATTTTGGCGATAGAGCCCCTCCGGTATTTAAGAAGAGCCAGATTGTAAAATAAGGCTTGATTCATCAAATAATTACGGGAATGCCATAACTTTCCTTCGTTTTTTGAGAAGTAAATGGTTGGCATTAGTTAAACACTATTCCCTTCCTCTCATATTTCTTGTTTTATTTTTCTTACCTCAATTCCAAATTGTTGTCTTTTTTTTTTTTCTCTCTCTCTCTTGTTTTGAGTGGTTGTCTTGTTTCTTTTAGAAATGAACGATGGTTGGAGATTATTGTTTTACTCTTATTTTAATATATTTTTTTTATCAATAAATATCATATTATTATTAATTAAATCTTTGATATGGACAAAATTAAAATATAAATCTTTAATTTTTCAAGAAAATTTAATTTAATTTAATATCTATTTTTAATAGAATACTAAGAGTATATTAAGAAAAAATAAAGTCAAAATTATAGTTTAATTTTTATATTAACTAAATTTTTTTTAATGAATAAAATTATGGGACTAATGGAGTATATTAATTTTTATATTTGGCAGTGTCTAATTAATTTTAAATTATATTTGGTAGTGATTAATTAATTTTAAATTATATTTGGCAATTTGGTAGTGATTAATTAATTTAAACTTTAAAAACTTAACCTTACGGAGTAGGTGTGAGATTTTTCAATTCCATTCTCTCCGTCGGCGATTTTGACTTTTAAATTCGTTATTAAGTACAACTTCAATAAGGTCAAATCTTAATATGCTTTAATGGGCCTAGGGCAGCCTTATAGTTATAGGCCCAAACGAAGCTCAGTCTCGCCTAATTTTGGAATAAAATAAAATAAGAATACACATAAATGGAAATTTATTTACCTTATTTGGTGGCAATATATTGTTTGGGCGTTTTTGTTACCAAAAATTGGCCAATATACCTTTTTAGAATATGTTTTTCTATATAATATAATGTTAGTAAGACTATGATGAGAATCTAATTCACAATTTGATTTATTTTATTTTTTACATATAAATGTATTTTAGGAATTTCCATCCATCTTACTCGGTATCTATTGACCACACCATTAAATTTATAATAAAAAAAAATTCATAATGTATTAATTATTTTGTGTTAGTAGTTTAAATGCCCATATCAACTATATTTTACGATTGCATTTAGAGGATTGTATTTAGAGAATAGACATTTTATGTCATATTTTATCAAAATAATATATCTTTAATGATCATTTTACATTTAACATTAACCGTAGCTAAAATTTTAGCTAACATCATTATTCAGCATCTACATGCTATTAACCACTGGTATGTGTGAACAACTAAATCAAATGGGTCATTAACGGTGGTTTTATATTATGAAAAGAGATCAAACGTGATTTAATTGAGAGATATCGTGTTTGAATCCTCTCTGTCACTCAAGTGAACCTAAAAGGGATTTTTCATGCTATGCTGTATAGCCTATAATCTCATTTTTGCCTCCCAGTGAATCAATAATAATAATAAACTGTAAATTTTTATAATATCAAGTGAAATTGCATAATTTTAGGTTTTTTTTTTCCAAGTTTCAACATGCTATTTTCTACTGTAACACTTGGATGTTCGCAGCTTCTAATTGGGCATGTTAACTGTCTCCAGCGAAGAAAAGAAGAATAGACAATTGGAAACTGGTTGAATACAAATATTATGGCGGACAGGTGCTTTCCGGGAAGGGAGATGTGAGATGTTCCTATTTGATTGAATTAAACCGTATTTGGTGAGGCTATCAACTGTTGGTGAGGCTATCAACTGGTTGAGTAGCCAATTGTAATTTTCTTAAACGTTAGGTGTGTTTATCATCCTTCCAACGGCGATGTGCTCTCCCTTGGAAAAAGTCAATGAGAGCGCCAATTTCTACTCAAAGGCAAATTTGGCGTCAAACTTGGAGTGATTTAGAAGCTCATTTTATAGCTAACCTAACATGCAATATAGCTAATTATAATTAGAGATGAACTTATTCACATTTGTTAAGAATCCCACCTTCAGTAACCGAAAACATACGTGAGTGGCAAGCTAACTAGCTAATTGGTTACTATTAATCTTTTAATATTAATAATTCACATCACACATTTTCATCGCATGATCTTTTACCTTTGATCTAATTTATTTTTACCATTTCATTTGTTATAATATTTACTGTCCAGACTGTGTTCATGCGCCAAATTAATTAAAAACATGTCTAAATCTTATCCTTTGATTAATAACATTTGTAACACTAATATTTTAAAAAAACTTTTTTCGATTGATTTGGTGTATAGAATGAGACCGTAATTAAATTTTATCCTTATAAGTAAAACTCTTGATCTTTCCCTCCCTTTTCATTCCTTAATGGTTACTAAAGCCTTTTCATGGATATAGCCATTGCTCTCAATCTTCTTTCCATGGACGAAGCAACCAAAACCATTAAACAATAATAGCAATTGAAAGTTGTGTAATTTATATCTTAATTCACAAGAGATGTTCACGTTTAAAAGTAGAGAGGGTTTGCGGAAAACGTTCACATGCATTTTTATATGGTGTATTGTAAAGAAAGATTTGCTTTGCAGAGCCTTTAAAAATTTAAATTAATACAAATTTAAGTTTAAGTCCTCGTTAGGCAATTATATGTGTTTCAACTTATCATAATAATTTAATTTATCTCAAAAATAATTTTAGACCAAGTCTTTCGAAAGAATTATTTTCTCGTTTAACTATTAAATGAGATTGAGAGGATGGTTTTAGTAATTATCCTAAAATAATTATAAAATATATTGAATTATAAGTTTGATTTATTTAAAATTTATTTAATATATACTCCTAAGAATATTTTGAATCAATTTGCTAAATTTACACTCTTCTAAGTGCTAAATCCACGAAGAAAATGAACGTTTGTAGTCTTTGGTACTAATCGTAATCGGTAAGCACCTGAGGAGGGAAATGGCGTTAAGAGTGGGCTGCCCTTGGCTGGTCGTTGGTTCAAAATACTACGATAAGGACTAACTAGCTCGGACGTCTGGGAATCAGTGCGAGATGTATGGCGTGGGACCCGCGACGACGGGACTTTATTGCGCGTCGGAGGAGCATTCGTTCTCAAGCAACGTTGACCATTTGCCGGACACGTGGCACTTAGCCATTTACTGATTTCCCACGTTTCTCCACGCTTTTGTTATTTTGGCCTCCGTCTGCAGTTTGCACCAACCTTTTCATCATATTCCTCTTCATTGTGCTAAAGGAAAATATTTTAGTGTTATTACATCACATGCAAAATTTGATTTGGGTGAACAGATTTTGGGAAAAAAAATCCAAAATTTAATTATTTTTAATTTTTACTTCGGTTATAAGGTTTTAAATTTCAATTTCAATTTTAATTTTTTATAAATTTGATTTCCAACTTTTAGATTTATACAGTAAAACAATTATTTCCCGAGTAAAATCGAAATATTTTATCAAACTGACATAAATTGATATGAAACGGTGCGTCCAGCGCAATTTGATTAAAGAAAAATTAATTTTAAATTTTCTGCTTTAATAGTTGGATTTAAAACAAAATTGCCGCGTTTGCACCTCTACTGCAGCCATCAATGATGCGACCTTTGTACATGATTAATCTGTTTGCAAGTGGTTGGTGGCAGAATCTGAATCTCTTTTCTTCGGTTTTGGTTTTGGTTTTGTTTTTGGCATTAAAAAACATATTGGTAACCACATCAATAATTACTTGTTTAATTAAAATTAATTTTAACTAATAAAATCCACCAACTGGAGCTGATAAGTATCCTTTCATACTTTGTTTGGAAAGGAGAAAAATAAAATAATAATAATTGTTAACATATAATAACAAATTATTCTAATTAAATAAATAGACTTCTAAAATAACTCTAAATAGGAAGTTAATTAGAATTCGAAATCCTCATTTGATACAGACTATTCGGACTCCATTATATATACGTTAAATATACTCTAAAATCTGATTAATTACAATCATAATTTCAAATTTATGAGAGTTTAACAGATAGAAAGTAATTAACCCGATTGGGATTATGATTGGATTAATCGGGTTCAACTCTTAGAAATCTAGGATTATGATTGTAATTAATCCGATTTTAGGGTATATTTAGCGTATATACAATTGAGTCCGAATAGTCTGTATCGAATGAGGATTCCGAATTCTGATTAACTTCTTATTTAGAGTTATTTTAGAAGTCTATTTATTTAATTAGAATAATTTATTATTATATATTAACAATAATAAAATTTAATTTTCAATTAATTTATTTTTATCCTTTCAATTTGAAGAGATTCTAATTTTATAAATCTGAAAGAAAAAATAATAGCATAAATTTTCATTCTTTTGATATTTTCCTTACCTTGTTCCAATGAGGAAAAACCTTCCTACTGATATTCTCCTCGCGTCTTTTTTTCTTCCGAAAAGAAAATTTTCTTTGTGGATTAGTGGGAAATTTTCCAAGAAACTTGAACAGCATTTATTAATATGGACCCAAAAGCTGTTGTCTGATTCTGCACTGACTAGTTTCCCGCGATGCATCCCCGTCAAACTAAGTTTTGAGGTGACACAGTGAATTAGACTTCACTGAAAAACCAAATTGACATTGGAATACAAAATATTTATCATAGAGCCATGGAGGATAATTTGCCAATCTACGGGAAAACTTTCCTTTAACAATCTATATTAACGAGAGAGAGCTGAAAATTAAAAATTCAAAATTGAATTAATAAACGTGAGATGAGTGGTTCGGTGTTCTTTTCTTTTGAGGTCAGGATTCGATTCTTATAAATAAAATAAATATTTGCTGAAAATATTTTATCTATTCGTAAGATAACTTAGTGCGAGCATGATTTAAATCTAATTCAATAGATTAGATATACAAATAATTAAGACAAAAATAGAAAATTTCAAAATTGATATCGAAATCGATTTTTTTAATCTCAAGTCTATTAATTTTCAAAAAGCTTTAATTTCTACACGGTTTTGAGGAAACCTATAACTAGATAAATGTCGTTAATTGAAATATGTAAGGTAATCAGGAGCTTCAGCACAAGACGTTTGAAGAAAAGGAAGTCTTCGGTCCTGTGTCCTATAGTATCATTCATGGAGTGAAGACCAAATCATTTTCTTGGCGCATGGTTCGGAAATTATGTATCGTGATTAGTTGAAACTTAGACCCATATGAGGAATTTTCTTATACGGCCTTTCTACAGACCAAGCTCAACCCAAAGAACTTTCTGCAAACAAAGCCCAACCTTCAGATAAAACTGGCCTGTTAAGCTAATAATAACTGTAATTTGCTTATCTTGTGCATTTATAGACTGCACCTAACACTGTATTAATAGAAAATAGAAACAGCACATTAGGCATATAACTAAAACTATCAGACCATTAACTACGATTTATGTCTCAATTGTCAACACAGGTTGAGCAAGTGGAAAAAGCTCTCGGATTCGATCCTCACCAAATGCATCTATAGGCCAGATATTGAGTTATGACGAAAGTAATTTCACTTATTATTGAATTAGGAATAACACACAAAAGACAAACATGTATATATTATTCACATATAAACATAAAATACACATACCTAAAGATATTGAGTTAATTGACTATTATTGTTCCAATATAAATATTAATAATCTAAGAGGCCAAATTCCCTCCTCCTTAATAACTCTGAAACTGATATCAATTAGTAATACTATCCAAACCAGTGGATGCAAGTTTGTTAACAAGAGCCAATGCATTGCTTGTGATATAAGTTACTATTGAAACCTTATTTTGAAGAACTCCAATTCGTTTGCTATATTCAATTTGATCTGTAAAACCATCCAAGCAAGTATCTTCATCTGTAAGTGCAGCGCTAGTCCATGTAATTACATCTCCCATTTGTGAATCAAAATTAGCAGCATCAAGATTTCTAAGCACATCAAGTGATCTATGAAGATTATCAAGTGTGTCCACAAAACATTCAATACAATCTGAAATTGCAATTCTGTTTCTGCTACCTTTGATGAGCTTGTGCTTCTTCAGTTTTTTTAGGTATTGTGTAACATTTTTAGCCTCACTTATTGTAACTGAGACCCCAGCTCTAGCCCACTTAGTAGGACTCCTTTTAGCTGTTTGTGAAAATGCCGTTAAGGAGTGGATGCAAAGATCTTGGTATCTTGTCACACTACATGCATCTCTGACATAAGTGTCCCTACCATTGGAGGAGGAGTCCCAGCTCCTTGCATTGGCTGCCAATGAAAGAAGGGAAAGCAATGCAATTAAAATATTGGTAAGTCTCATTCTTGTAAGTTTATGGAGATATTGTTATTGCCGATAATAATGAGACTACTCTAGCTATAGAGTTAGGATTAGGGTGCTAAGTAGAAGAGCATAGGAGATTTTTTATTTTTTTTGGCTTTTGTGAGATGCAAAGTGTGAAGCTAAGAGCTTTAGCAGGAGAGCTTTATAAGGGAAATTAAAGGTTGGCTTCCAAAAGCTGACCTGAGAAAAAGGGAAACCTTTTACAGTGACTTTGCTAGAAAAAGCAAGAGGCTGGTGAATGTAATTAAGAAGGATCTTAGTAGGGTCTGGATGGTGAAGAACATGTGATAGGCAGGGCAGGTGAGTTTGTCATAGATTTGGAATGAAACTATATGTACCAATCTTTTAGATTATTAGATTTCTTCCACAATTACACTTTTTTTTAATTAATTGGATACCTAAAATATTTAAACTCACAGTTTCACTATAAAATACCAATCAATTTCATCGAGAAACACTTAACTACGCAGCTATAATTGATATATGGTATTCAACCCTTTAAAATTAGTTAGACAATTGAAGGAATTTTGAGAAAAAAAAATATAAACTAAATTTCAAATGGGTTTTTCTTAGACCACGCATCGAGATACAGGTGGGTTATATACAAGACA
Source organism: Jatropha multifida (assembly GCA_948099535.1). Lineage (NCBI taxonomy): Eukaryota > Viridiplantae > Streptophyta > Magnoliopsida > Malpighiales > Euphorbiaceae > Jatropha > Jatropha multifida. Next base: position 22,040 of record CANUEX010106290.1, read on the forward strand.
CAAATAAGTACTTTTCTATTTATTTTTATAAAATAATAAAAACTAAAACAATTCGTTTGAAAATTTTAAGTTAAAATCAAAATGAGTTGGAAGATGAAGCAATTATAAAGGAGAATTGAGAAAAAGAAGCATGGACCGTTGTTATTGCCACTGTAATTAGCATAATATCTCGATAAGGTCATTAACTAAGATAAGCAAGCCATAATTGAGTATATGATGATGCTAATTGCTGAAGAAATGTGTAAGTTTTTAGCACTATAATGGAGAGAAGAGTGTGACAATTGAGAAAGAAAGTTTGTCACAAGCCACAATGAATGAGTTGGTTCTGTTAATTTATTATATTCTTGGAAGGAAACTGCTAGTTTAGACAGATCATAATCATATCTTCGTAGGTTGAAATCACATGATTCTGTTAAATCATTCACTCTACATGAAGCTAATAAATTACTGCAACAACTTTGTTCAGTGGTCCTTCTATGTTGATTAGGATTGCGTTGCTAATCAAAATTGAATACCTTAAACATCTATTGCACAGAAATGTAAATTATTAAATTAATAGTTCTGTTATCAATCATCTTCAAACCTTATGCTTTTTTATTCGTGTTGCTTTTTTACTTTGATGGGCCCATAACTTTAATGGGCTTAGGCGGCAAAAGATATGGTCTATTATACTTGGGCCGTGACCCAATTACCCAAACATTGGTAGGCCTGGACCAAAAAACTTCCATGAAAATCCCCAAAAACCTCACGCTAAACCCTAAATCGTCGTTTTTGCTGTTGACGTCTGAACGAGAGCTATTCAGCAGAGAGAAACGTGAAGCCTTTGGTTGACATACTGTTTTGCCCGTTGGCCTACGAAGAAGAAAGATGGCTCGTGTTCGAAGTGTGAGTGAATGAAATTTTGTTATGTGCTTTGTTTAACCTTTACCTTCTGTTTGGTCGCCGAGAAAGTCAGGGATTATCTTATGTCACTCAAGAATCCGATTTTTAATGTCTTTTGCATAATTGGTTGCTGTTCTTTTGTGTAAACAGAAGAAGAGGAAGATGTACGTGAAGCCGATTGTGAAAAAGAATCAGGGAAATGTAGATCATATCACAGGTGAAAAAATCCCAAAGAGCTTTGTGTTTTCTAGAGGGAAGTTGCCCGGTCCGCTCAAGCAACTTCAGACGGACCTAAGAAAGCTTATGCTTCCGTACACAGCCCTTCACCTTAAGGTAAAAGCTACTTCTTTTTCATTTTACCTGTTCATTTATGCGAATTAAACTGTTTATTTGCTATTGATTATCCAACTTTTTGCCTTTTGTTCTGCAGGAGAAGAAGAGAAATAATCTTAAAGATTTTTTGAACGTTGCAGGGCCTATGGGTGTCACCCATTTTCTTATATTGTCAAAAACTGAAACTGCACCTTATCTGAGGGTGGCAAAGACCCCGCAAGGCCCAACTCTTACATTTAAAATCCAAGAGTATTCATCGGCACTTGATGTTGCTCAGTCTCAATTGCGCCCTAGATGCCCTCAAGACCTTTTCAAAAATCCTCCATTGGTATAACTTTTCTTTCTCTGAAGTTTGAGTTGCAAAAGCAAATGTATGCCTTCAATTTCCTTTTGTTACCTATTCCGCTTTGCTCTATGCTTGCCTTAGTTTCTCAGAGATTGAAAGATTGAAAGAGATAAACGGGCCCTTGTATCATTTTCTCCCATTTCTCTTGTATTGTTTTCTACCATTACTTGCATTGTCATCACAAGAGTTCTTGGGTTTAGCAACAACAATTCAGTTATGCCTTTTTGTTTTTTGAGATCAAAATCTAATGACTTGTGAACTATAAAACAGCTATTTTAACTTGTCATCCAAGTAAAACTTTTTCGTGGCATAAATTTTTTTTGTTTCCAACAAGAATGCAAGATGCTACGGCTTTGATGATTGACAAAACGAAAAAAATTTTCATCCCAGAAGATTTTTCAGATGTAGCCCTGTGATGGTGGCCTTTGTCCCTCCAAGCCTAGTTATCATTCTTATAATTTTTTTCAATCTGCATATTTGCAGATGTCACATATGGGTGATTGAAATCTTGATTTTGTTATTTAGTTGAATTTAACTCCAAAAATATGGAATTTTTTTTGGTAGATTGTTCTTTCCGGATTTGGGTCAGGAGAACAGCATCTGAAACTCACAACTATAATGTTTCAGAACATCTTTCCAGCAATTGATATTAACACTGTAAGTGCTTCAACAGTTATATTTCAATCCAAATATCTGTTAGACTCGTTAGCTCTTAATGTACTTAATGGGATGTTTCAGGTCAAACTTTTATCTTGCCAGAGAATTGTGTTACTTAACTACAACAAAGACACAAAACTTATTGATTTTCGGCATTATTCCATTAGACTCCAACCAGTTGGTGTCTCCCAAAGACTCAGAAAGTTTGTTCAGAACCATCAAGTCCCTGATCTTAGGAGTCTCCAAGACGTGAGTGACTTTATTACAAAGTAAGGGATCTAATTCATAAAATTCATTTTGCTGTATGTTTTGCTTTTCCTTAGTTGTGGCTTTAGGCTATGCATTTGCTGTTGAACGTCTTTTTTTTTTTTTTTCAAAAAATCCTAAGTAGGGGAGCCTAAGATTAAGGTGGTGGATAAAAAACAAAGGATGAAAACTACTTAAAATTTGATGATTCTTTTATCATAGACAGCTCTTGGTGGTTGGTTTCCATTGTTTGATTTTTGTGATCTTTGAAGGGCTGGTTATGGATCAGAAAGTGAAGCAGATGAAGAAGCAGCAACAGTGACTCTGGCTAGTGATCTTGGTAGAGTTAACAGGGCTTCCACAAAAAGTGCTGTGAAGCTTCAGGAAATTGGACCCAGAATGACTCTAGAACTCATCAAAGTTGAGGAAGGATTATGTTCCGGTAGTGTCATCTTCAATGAATATGGTATGTCAATATGTGGCTTATTTCTTATCTTACAATCTGGAAGAATATATACTAGGCTTATTATATTTGGGGTACTATTTATCGCATATGCTAAGCCATTGGCTATCTATCAGACAATTTTTGGGATGTTATCAATTGTGCTTGTGCATGTTTCGATGGCTGTTATTTAGCTATCATCTCACGAGCATAATTCGTTCTAGTTTTTATTTTTGTACGTGTCTATATTTCATCTTAATAAAATTTGATTATTCAGGAAATGTCAGTGACAAGAAAAAGCAGGAACAGGAGACTCAGAAAAATGAGGAAGAAGATGAAAATAAGGATGAGGAAGATGATGAAGATCTTGAAGAAAATAAGGAAGATGACGAAGAAGACAGTGACTAGCCAACCTAGAAACTGTAACGTACAACGGGGCATAAATTACGTTATTGCTTATGCCGTGGATAACTGCGCCCAAATGTTGAGAGGATGCTTATGCAGTTTTTTTCTTTTTTTCTCTTTCTTTTTCAAGGTTTTAAGTAGCAATAGAGCTGTAATGGTATATCAATTTTGTAATTTGGCTATATGCATTAGATACTACAGAGATTATTTTCCATGAAATGAAAGTAGAATTCAATGGCCTCCAGACAATAGTATCAGTAAGAAGTAAAATTGTTATGTAGTGTGGAACCAACTAAATATAAGAGCAATCCCTTTCCAGTGCTTGGGATTAATATTTGAGAGTGACCAATCGCATTTTTATGATGCAACTAAAATGCAGATTATGAAGTACGGAGAATGAGATTGCCTCCTGGAATTGACAGGGAAAACATAAAATCGTCTATATTCATCAATTTTAATGGAGATTTCCATAACAGAGTAGTGTTCTAAAAGCTAAACTCCATCTTTCTCCTTCCTTTCTGTCTGAGCATCTGATAAAAAAAAGCTTGCGTAAATAGGAAAAAATCCAATAACAAGAGCGCAAAATCTCCACTTGTAAGAGAAATCAAACAAAACCAACTCCATAGATAGCAAAAGAAGAAGGGCATCTTGCAGTTTAGCAGACAGTTCGGCCTTTGAGTATTTAGGCATACAAATCAGAAGCAACTGAATGTAAAACTCTTATGACAAGGACAATTATTTTAGTTGATATTGGCATAAAAAGGAAGCACAGAAAAAAAATGTCATCGGAGTAATTGATGGGACCTGAATAACTTGGAACAGGATAATCTTTCACTAGGAGCTCCTAACAGTTTAAAATCCAGTGTGAAGCTAGTACACAAATTGCACATTCCTTTCCTTACACAGATTTCCGAAGATTCTCTTCAGATGGAACTTCAAGTGCTGCTCCAGCATGGTCATTACCTAGCTTCATCTCTGCATAAATCAGTATTGGCATACACAATACTGTTAGGTACATTGTATTCCTACTCATTTTAACAAGCAAGTGGTGTGCGTGAGAAGAAAAGTGATTAGGCCAGAGAAACGTTGCCATAACAACGCGTAAGAAATAAAAGATTGATAATGAGAATGACATTACCATAGCCGCCTCGTTCGTTGAGCTTAGCTTGGACGATCATGGTAGAGATGAAATGGGAGGCTTCACGTGCTTCTTCGAGAAGCCTTTGAATCTCAGTCTGGGAAGTCACGTGACGATTCTCCTCGAATTTCTTCCTCACCTCAGAGGCTGATGCGTTCAGCATCACCGAGTCGCCCGCGAAAGATTTCCGAGTTGCTCGTAGTAGCGCTCTGTACGCGACCAATGCTTCTCCACTCGCCATCTCTCTCCTCTTCGATCTCTGATTGCTGGCGACGGCGGGGATTTCTCGCTCATTGGCTTATATTAAATTAGGAAATAACATTTGAAAAGGAAGTGGTTTTTCTTTTTTTTTATTTTCCAAAAACTAAGTCGTTTTAACTTGTACAAAACGACAAGAAAACCAGATTAGACTTGCCCTATTCCATATGGTACGCCAAAGGAATTGAAACGAATACAGGTACTTACCACCCTTCGTGAAGTTGGATATTGTTAAAATGAATATTTTTTTAAAGATCATTTTAGTTTATTTATTTAAGCATTTAGAATTTGTCAAAATCACGAGGCACCTGTCCCCCTTCCATCCATAAACTGAACTCTTTCGAGTACAAATAGTACACTGCAAATACATGAAAAAAAGAAAAAAAAAAAAAAGCTAATTGTGAATACTTCTGAAAAAGTTTACAATTTAAAATTTTTAAATGGCTGCCAAATGAATTAGAGAGAATTCTTATTTCTGCGTTTTTCTTTTCTCATTGCAATAAATTATGGCTCAAAGTAAGAAAAGTTTGTGCAGGAAGAGCACTTCATCCAGTCCATTCAATTCAAGATGTATTCATGAGCTTCACATATTATGTTAGTGACCAACAAAGTCAAGAGATAAACAAGTATAATTTAGTTCACAGTTTACACAACACAATACTTTCTCATCATAGTAATATAATGCTGTTTAATGTAATGCACGTCCAGAAGCCTTCATCCGTACGACGGCATCAAAATGGACGAGCAAATCCAATCCCCGCAGAGGGAAGTGAATGCCAAAGGCAAGCAATGCATAAAATCCCAAATTACTTTCGCCATTATCAAAACACCCGGGCAAAATAAAAATAAGGCTCCGTGAGGGGACATACAGCAACTGGGGAGCGTGAAGGACTTCAACACACAATTAGTCATCTCAGTGAATCAACCATTCGACTGTCATGCTTCTTGCGACGACACCTGTAATGGGACTTTTGATCTGAAAATGTGTTCTCTCCTACCATCTCCATCTTAGAATTCATACCTGGACCATTGAAGGGGCATAACAGTCAGAATCGCATTCAAAATTACAATAGATTGAAAAAAAAAGAGCTTAAACCATTCAACTTTAGCTTGGCAGAAACATTACTTTCCATTTTTCAATTTTATAAGAAATTCTGGAAGCTACATTCCAAACTTTTCTTTTACATTCAGATGACTGGAAAAGGTTTTCCAAATCTACTGGGACTAGAAAACATTCTTGAACAAGTTTTCCAACACCAGCTACCTTCGATAGGTAAATGCATCTTTTCCACAAAAATGAAATAGACAGTAGAGATAAAAAATTGGAAAAGAAAATGGGTCCTCAACATAAACACTCCCGTCAGATTCCTCTAAATCTCCATTCAATTTTCTAGTTCCTTAATTCTTTATGAGAATGTGAGGGAAAATTGGGAACAGATTCCTGAAATCAAAATATTCATTTAAACAGAGAATATAAGAACAGACAGACATGAAATGAAACAGCTATAACTTAAAGGCATTGACAAATGCAGACCGGCAACAAAATCAGCTGAGGAGAAATAGCATGAAAAATCTACCTGTGTTTTCGTGAAATTTCATGATATTCAAATTTCCATTACTAGTCTTTCACCAATGACATTCACTTAGTATACAACAAGGTGCTAGGTTCCAACATCAGAAGGAGGCATGTAATAGAACAGCATTCAATAATTTGGGGACCATAACACCATTCATACCAAAACATGGGCAGAAGACGTGCAAAAACTTCTTCCCTTTTTTATAAAAATGTACTCAACAGCAATATTAATTTACAACACCCAGTTTTTTGTGCAATATGCAATTCTGAAAAATAAATTTACCATATGTTCTTGCTTTTAAAAGATTGTTTTAAGAAAACAATAATGTCTCACGTTATGGCCACTGCTGTTGTCCCATTCCCATTCCCATTCCATCCAACCACCACAATCGCTCATAGAGCATGCAAGTCTTTTTGACCGTCCAGACTTTGTAAGGCAATACCTTAGGCACCCATCAAGATATTTCCATCCATATTAAGTTCAAACTATTCAGCTTATCAGAAACCCTAAACATGAAGAGATATCCTCTGCCTTGATAAAAGGAAAAATTTAGGGGAAAACTGCCAGACTGTTGCCACAGCATTCTGAATAACAAAGGGGTAAAAGAAGAGTTTTCACAAGTAAGTTACAAGATAACTAGTTTATTCATCAACCCAAAAGACAGAACCTTAAGTGTTCTATGGCTGTTACATGAAATGTCCAGAGAGGCAGAATGTAATCGTTCACTACCAACTACCAATAGGCAGCCATTCCACAGGCTTTACTAATTTCAAAATCCAGGTGGAGCAGTGGCTCGCTTTCAAGTCGAGGTTTTAATGTGCAAATTAAAATGAACTAAACCCACTGAAATGAACTCTTTCCCAAAAGAAATCTTTAACAGATCAAATAAGTAGCCTATTTTGTAGAACTGACACAGTAATAATTTGCTTTTTATTGATAAAACACCAACTGCTCAGGCAGTTGTGACAAAGTAGCAGTCACTAAATTTATCTAAACAGCAAATGCCTACTAATCTAGCATCCACAGATATAAAGGGGAGGAACAGAAAGCAATAATCTAAGCTAAAGAAGTACCTCCAAATTGGTCGCCCCAAAACAACAACCTGGCATCTTCCTCCTCCTCATCAACCTCATCCTCATAACCAAACTCCGCATCTCCTCTATATCCTGGTTCGCTCCCATACCCAGATTCGTTCCCTTGAGAATCAAAATTCCCAAGTTGACCAAACCCACCACCAAGACCCAAATTCTCTTTCTCCTCCCTATCCCTCTCTCTCTCCCTCCTTGATGAATTCTTCGCTTCGCTCACATCCGATGCCCAATTAGCTTCCCCATTCCCAAAAAGCTCACCACTAGAGTCAGTCCCCACCGCCAGCGGAAAATCCGAGCAAGTACCATGAGCAGCCGACGCCCCAACTGAACAACACCGTCGAGTTCCACTTCGATCAGAACTCCGACCAGACACAGACCGAGAACCTCGTCGCCGTCGTTTACGAGCAATCAGCCTTAAGGTCCCTCGCTTAAAAGGACTAGCAGCGGCACCGATGGTCTTGTCGTCATCAATTAGTGAGAGCTTAGAGATGTCGATAGAATCAATGGGAAATGAAGTGGTGCGATCAGAGAGACAAGGGCGTTTAGTGAGGGTATGAGAGTGGAGAACGTTGGTGGGGTATGGGGGCTTAGGAGGATCGGAGTCGAGTGTTTGGAAGTGGAACGGTCGCCAAGAATGAAGCTGGAAGGTGCAGGAGTCAATGGAGTGGCGCGAATCCAGGGTTCTGTGCGACATTAGATCGGAGATAGAAAATAAGAGAGATTTTGAAGAGGATTCATGTATCTGAGTCTCCAATTTGTATTAGATATGTCGTGGAGGAGGAAGAAAACTAGCAGACAGACACAGAACCTGAAGCGCGCTGACTTAGTGGGAGAGAAGCAGGGAAGTTTCGATGGTAGCTGTGATGTTTTTCGTCTACAGAATCAATGCAATAAGCCGATAGGGAATTTTTAGCCGCTTGGCCCACTCGTTGTCGCTCCATAGATCCATGGGTCAGCTCATCCCACCACGCTATTTTTTTCTTTTTTGCGAAAGACCCCTACGTTATTCTTGTTCACGCGTAAGCAATTCATTTATTTATTTACCGTGTACATTCTATGGATTTATTTATTTATTTAGCATGCATTTTGTATATAGTAAAATAACATTGTGAATCATACGTAGTTATTTCGCTTTACCCCTAAGTGAATTAATATATTTAATACTATTCTATTACGCTTACATTTTTACTCATAGACCATCTTTCTTACCTTAGATAAATAGCTCATTATTAAAATTATTGAAATTATTTTTCAAATAAATATCATATAATATATTTATAAGGTATATTCACAATATAAATTTAAATATTTTGTTAAAATAAGAGCAATCAATATTATTTGATTAAAACTATAAAAACTGTCCTCCTTTCCTGCCTCAAAATATTTTACATTTATTTTATTTCCTTCCTCGTTTGAACGGTATAAAAATTCTCTACAACCCAATAAACATTCAGAAGTTTATTTTACAAATAATGAGAGTTTGATAGTGAGTTCAAACAATAAAAAATAATTTGACGATGCACTAAATTTGGTTTCTTACAAGCGTAGGTCCTTTACAGGCACAAAGAACAGCCATCAATCATACTTTGCTGGGGCACGATTATGAACAAGCGTAGGTCCTCGTTATTTGGGGCCAATGACCTACTTTGCTGCAGTATAACTTTTTTAGATCTAAACTTGATTTTGAAGCTATATGTATATTTTTGAAAATTTTTTCCAAAGTAAGTTTGAAGCCTATAAAACCCAAATTGCAGAAGACTACCAATTGGCCCAAAAAATTGTTCCAACTTCTGATCCAGAAAAAATTATTATTAGCAATAACGACGTTAAGCAGACCTACCCATTACAACATATTAGGTTATAAGGGCACGATTATGAACAAAAGCAAATTTAGGATAACTAACAGTGATTATACGCACATAAATTCGTAATGTCCACAAATAGCGTGCTTGCAAAAATTTAAGATCTTTTCTATAAAGTTTCAAACGCTTTTATGAATGTATATGCACAGATTTTCTAGCAGTCAAAACCAATCTGCTAAAAGCAATGTGGTTTTCCTCTCAGCTGAAAACCAGTAAGGTCAGATGAAATATGTAAAACCAAACCAAAACCAGAACCAGTACTTGATAATACCATCATCATATACTCACGTACTCGAATTCCAGCACTTTAGTCCCTGATATTTACAGTCTAATTGCAAAACAAAGCAGCTGGATGTCCTCTATGTACATCCATTAATATCATTCAGACATTTGCGAAGTGCAGCTGCATAGTCATCAAACTGAATGTCAGTAGGTGGTTGCAAGTCAAAAACGTATGAGACAGCCTTTGAGGCCAGCATTGGCTTCCTAGTTGCGATTGTATCTGACAACTCCCCAAAACTTGCTTCATCAAATGGAAAAGATTCTCTGAGGAAAATGAAGCTTTCTCTGCCTAACTTTTCCACCTAGAATAAAACATTGCCACACAAATTCAAGGAAAATATGCTGTTAAATGAGCATACAATAAAATAACACTGACAGAGGGAACACACAAATGCACCTTGTAGGATTGGTTAGCAGTAAAAATTTCTTTCCATAAGCCTGGTTAGCAATTTAAGCATTGAAAATGGCAGAAAAATATATGATCTGTTAAACAGAAATTACCTGTAACAGTGAAAATCTGATATTGTTCATGGTGATGATAACTCGAAGTTCATATAAGGAGTCAGCTATAAGTCTGATGGATAAATATTCGAAGAAACTTTGTATAAGAAGTTTCTGCTTCTCCAAATTTTCACCATTGCTATTTAAATTAGGGAACCATAGAATGCACTTAATTTCACTCCATGGAATGGGATTCTTTGCTGCTTTGGAAATGATGGTATGGTATGGGTGACTGAGACCCCACAGAATTCGGACACCTCTCAATGATGGATCAACTACGGAGCTGTCAGACGTACATGTTGTACATATTATTTTGGATGGATCATAGTGGCAAGCAAGAATCGAGGAGAAATGCAAGTCAGTATCATCCAGTAAAAGAATGCAACCATCCGAAGATGCTGGAAACAATTGTAGAAAGGTAGCAGCATTGACATCATCATCTTCTGGCAGGCAAGGAATAGGGCTAACTGTTGATATTGATGAATCCAAATCATGGGAAAAGTGACAGGACTCTCCATTTCGACAACCCTGCATATCCGACTTTCACAACCTTAACATATCATGCAAAACTTTGAAATTGGCATCAGATTAAGCAACAGTTAGAAACCTAAGCAGAACTTCCCGAAAAGAGATTTGTACATCCCTAATACAACACTATCATAGGGGCCCTAACTGACAGTTGAGGCACATATGAAGATCCACAGCGCTTCTACTTAGGATGTTTTATTCTAATCCAAATGAACCTAAGCTTTTTTTAGTAAATCTCAAGTTCATTGTTATCCAGCCAAACAAGTCTATGCCAATAAAATCGTTGTAAGTCAATTAATTGTTACTATTTAACCCCATATTTTCAATAAAAAAATAAGAGCTGATTTTAGTCAGAATTCAATGGCAAAGACAAGTTCACTTGGTTAGTTATCAAAGAAAAAGCTTCAATCAAAATTAGCAAATATTCCAATATTATGGATTAGAATGCAACAAGCACCAATCAAATTTGAAATTGGAATTGCAATTGCAGAATGATTATGTACAATACAAACTATCCACAAAATATAGTTAATTTTACTATCAACTCAACTCTACTAAGAGTTACTCCTAAACTAGGTCAGTGTCAGCTTGCATGAATTCATTTCCTTCACCGTATCTTATTTCATAGAGAGCTCTTCATTTCAAACCCCCACTGTTTCTTGTTTCAATTAACCCTTTAAGTATATGGAAGAAAATTCTGCATGATCCAGCCTTTTTAATCAATTTTTTTTATTACAATGAAAATAATAAAAATTGCACCGGAAACCTTTGGATGTTAGGCAACTTTAGCAAATTACAAAGGCCAAAGTTAAAAGCTACCCAATAAAATATAGTATGATGTACAAATAATTTTAAATCAAAATAGAATATAAAAGGTATAGAAGCAAAAATACCTGTAAAGAGAAAAAAAAATTGCAAGCAGGTTTTTTTGCATCAAGTGAATGAGAAAATCTGCAATCACTGCCCTTGTTGCAGGATCCATTAAGAAAATATACACAAGAGGGAGCATTCCCATTGACATGAGGTCCATCATTATTAGTATAGCTACCAAGATTTCGAGTTCCATCCTGTGTTAATTGAGCTCTTACCTGATAAAAGTAACAAGAAGATGAAATACCAATTAGCCTGTCAACAATAATCTAAATTCAACCACAATAATATGCTCAAGCACAATAATAAGCCTATCTACCTCTTTGACAATAACTGAAAAATTTTGAGCCACATTAATAGTCTGAAAGTGAACAGAAGTAACAAAAGGTACAGCACAACATTTTTTTGTTTCACAAGATAGCTCATTCTGCTCATCATCTGCAGCAACAGCAACTGTATCTCCATTTGGCTGATATTGTAGAAAGCACACATGGCCAAATTCATATGGATCATAGTAGGTTGGCAGGCCATCACATTTACCCAGAAATCTAGGTCGAAACTGGTGTAGTGAATTCAGAATATCTTCGTCTGAAAGAAAAGCACATAAATGTGGCACTAAGCTTGGAATAATTTTTCCACAGGAGATAAAAAAAGAACAAAAACAGCACATAAAATATGGCAACTTAGAATAGGAATTTTTTTTTTTACTAGAAAGAAAAAGATAGTTGAAGATTAACATATGTGTCTGGACCTAAAAAGAGCAAGGTCAGATTTGGGTAAAAGAAAAAAATACAAACATTATAATGCTAATGAAATCCTTACACATCTCAGACACTTGATGTAGTGATGATTGTATAAGATTATGGAACAAGCACCATTCCTCTTCAATCTTTGGAAGCAGCGATGATGCAGCTTTCATTTCACCAAACGTAGAAAGTCCTTTCAGGTGTTCCAGCCGGTGCTTATCCTGTGTAGAAAGTCATAATGCTCAAATTATATATTAAAGATTTATTCTAACAAAGCCCACTTGCAAAATGTTTACCTTAAATACACGTTGCCAAAACTGATATGCACACAAGTTGCCAATTAATATCATCTCCTTTCGCCCAATTTTTACAATGTTGTTACAATCACCACCAAAGTAGCGGCAAGCATACTGTGTAAACTGAAGTATACGATAAATTTATAAGACATAAAACTGATCAAACCATAAATTTACAAAATAAGTTCACTTATTAGGCAATACCAAATGTTCTTCTCCAAAAGGGTGAAAAATTGGTTGAGGCTGTAAATCCATTAATATACCAATCAGAATGCCTTCACGCAAGAGTCCAATATCTCCAAACTTAAGTAGAAGAACAGAGGCATCAAAGGATAATGAGAAGCTAGCAAGCAAATGTCCATAAAATGTAGGCTCATACCGGCCCCTCGCAGATGTTCTGGCCAATGCATTTATGTGAACAAGCAAGTTTAATGCATCTTCAATAACCTGAGGCTTTGGAGGATCAAGAGCCTTCTGCAACAAAACTAAATCGAAGTTTCATAAAGTAAATTAGGATCCTATTCAATTTTCAGCATATTCATCCTAAAATATTAGAAGAGCAGCTCAAATACATTCACTTACCATTAAAACCAATTTACACTACTGCAGACAACCAAACACTTACCAACACGTTTTAAAACTACAGATAAAACAAGATCAACATTATAGATGATGTATTCATTCTATTTGAACTAACCCCTTCCACCTGAAAGAGAGTGAGAGACAGAAACAGAGACACAAACTAAATAAGATTATCAATTATAAAAATCAGGTCTGTAATTAGAGCAAAAAGCCAGTTAAATTTCAGCAGACTTGCGTTTAATATGACAGTGCAGAAGTTACACTAACCTAGAGTAGGTTTATGGAGAGTGCAAAACTCAAAATGCAGCTCCAGCATATAGAGTTAAGCAACAAGATCTGAGATAACTAGCATGATTCTGTAGTTTGAATTTTGCTATTACTTGAAAACAAACAAATGGGTTCACATGTGACCTGCGGAGCTAGTTCAAACAAGAAGAAGAAGAAGAAGCTAAGACAGATGGTATCATGAATCATGATAAGCAAGGTGAACAAACACTAATGAGGGAGTGGAATTCCAAACAAATTGAGTTGAAACATGATTTTCAAAAATTCAAACATTTACGAATTCTTCACCTAATGCTTGACCTAAAAAAAAAAGTAATCGTTCTCGATAAAGTTGGTTGATTAGGATAAAATTCTATCCTCTAGAAACTCTTTTCCCAGAATTATGAAGAAGATGCAGTATACCCATTTCCCAAGCCTAGGATCTGTTGAGGTGATTAACAGTGTGTGTAATGAAAAGTATATACTAGTCAGTCTGTTAAGCAGTAGTCTAAGCTGTAGGATTTCCAACTTTGAATCAACAATACCTTTGGGATCATTAATGGCTTTAGATTCAGCACAGCAAATCAGAAGGACTTGTTGCCGTAATGACAACTTAAGTATAGCTGGAGACTCATGCTCCTGAAGCTTGTTGAAAAACGATCCTGTGACCAACCGATAAATATGGCCATCACAAGTTCTTCCAGTTCTCCCCTTACGCTGGTTAGCCTAAAGCATGATTTGAACTTAATAAAAGAATAAAATGATGAAACTTCAAAATCACCTTAAAATTCCTTAATACCTGAGACTTGGAAACCCAAACAAGCTCTGCAGAATCCATTTTCTTTGCTGTGTCCCAAAAGACTTGCAAAGAACGACATGAATCTATGACATATGCCACTTTGGGTATTGTCACAGAAGATTCAGCAATGTTTGTGGCCAATATCACCTATGCGAAAGCACTTTCAAGTCAACAACTACAACAAGGATATGATATGGAATCGTCACACTTGAGTACAAAATTTATGGTAATATCCATTCATGAATGAAGAAAACTGAAGATTTACACTCTATTCCACATAAAACAAAAACAACAACTAAGCCTTAGTCCCAAAATAATTGGGTCGCTATATGAATCATTTGTTTCTAATATCCGCTCTAATCAAATTAATAGCAAGGCAAAGCAAAATACAAGTTGAAAAAAGTTTTGAAGTTCTTTTTTGTAGAAAAAATTTAAATTCATTTGATTTATTAACAAATAGAATAAGCATAAGATAGGCAACACCAACTAACTAGGGTCCGCTATATGGATTTTTTGTCTCCATTCTATTATATTCATAGCTATATCCTCACTAATATCCAAAGATCGTAGATCCTTCATGACAACTTCCCTCCAAACAGTTCTAGGTCGAATTAGTTAAATCAATTAAATTCACAGTATCTTGCATATGGACGCATCTAATGGAAAATCATCAAACTTAATGCTTACCATGCTACTTCCACCAAAAAAGGGGCATGGAAATTAAAAGAAAAGGGAGTAAAAAAGTCCAAAAGTCAATGCAAGTAACAAAATGTAAAAGCCTATACAAGATGGAATCAAGTGAAGTCATACCTTACGATGCGATTTCCAGATTTTCATAGCCATGAGAGCTTGTTGAGTTTCAATGCTTCCATGTAAAATGTGAACTTTAAAACAGGAACTAAGAGGCTTCAAAAGGTACCACTGCTGCTCCAAGTCACGGTATGTAGGAAGGAAAACCAAAATACTCTTTTCAATGTCTGGTTCATTTTCATGAATGTGCACGATCAAATCATAAATAAGTTTGTGCACTTTTGGTTTAATATCAGCTGCTGCCATAGAAGGGCTTGGTCCTGAACAATATCTGGTAGCCAGTAAATCCGAACTTATTCCAAGAAATTCAGTTATCTGTTCAGAGAACAATGACTCATAAATTACAAAGAAGTATCAGATAGTGAGTAGTGACATTGACATCTTAAGGTCACATGCTATCAAAGAAGAGACAACTACCATGGCACTCATTTTTTACTGTAAATCCAAGACCCTGTCTAACAATTTCATATCAATTGGCCAAATAGTCTTAATTAGTGACATGATAAGGCGTTTTTCCATAACATGCATGTACAGTGAGCCAGTAAGTAACAAATGATTTATTCCTACAACATGTTCTGACAAAATTTTGTGAATTCAGGTTTAAAGGATGCCACATAATTATTTCAAATCCTACAAGTTTAACACTTTATGAAACCCACTATAAATACGTAAATGATAAAAATAAAATGAGTTAGGGCACTCAATTCCATATAGTTATGTCATCCAAAACAAAGCAGAAGAATCATAAAGATGATAAAAGCAGAAGAGAAGACATATATATTGCAGCAGTTTGATACATCCAATCAATTTTGAGCAAAAAAAGAAAAAAGAGAGAAGGGGCAGGGGAGGGGAGTTTTGTTTGATGATTGGAGCAAGGAAACCTCAAGAAAATGGAAAGAAAGGAAATGATTGCCTGTTCAAGATATGAAACTTTTCTCTGAAAAAGGGCTCGCTGGTTAGAGCTGGGGATTGCAAGCACTTCAACCCGTTCACCTCTGCCAAGATCTTTGAAGAAATCTCGGTATCTTCCAAAATCAGCAGTTGCAGACATCAACACCACTCTAGACAAATCAAAATTTCATCAGACCCTCAGGTACCATAACCAGAGAGAACTGACCACAGACATAACAAGAGATAATGTCTATTATTATAGACATTAGCTGAAAATGTTGAGTTTACAGAAGATAGCGAATGCACATGCCAAGAACCAAAAAAAGGTTTGACTTCAATTTCTTAGGATTGGCATGATGGAATTAAATTATACGGTTAACTTAAACTTCACATATGTAAAAGTGATATATTCACCTGAGATCATTGTTCTTTAACAGAAACTGTTTCACACAGACGAGAACAAGATCAGACTCAACAGATCTTTCATGCACTTCATCAAGAATAATAACTTTGTATTTAAGAGCTTTCAACCCTTTTTCTCTCATTTCTTCTAATAAAACTCCGGCAGTTTTGAAGATAATCTTTGATCTGCAAGAAAACATAAAGAAAGTTTGTGTAGAGGCAACCGGAAATTTATAAATGCATTTCTTGGGAAAAAAAAGGAATTGTCAAAGAGTAACTAGTAAAAACTGGCATCAAATTATGGCAAATGTCTCTACATCCTAAGACTTTGGCCTAAATGGTAAACTGGATTTGGAGAGGGTAGGGGAAGGTTTCGAGGTTGGAGAGAATGAACAGTAGAGAAATTAAAGGCATATATTCAGTTATTCACAAGCTTCACATCACGGGATCCCCTCATTGAACCAAGTTATCTTCAACTCAAAACAAAAGTACCTTGCTGATAAGAGCTTTGAGTGACCTATATGATATCCAACCTCTCCTCCTAGTTCACAGTTTCGAGCCTGTGCTACCATTTTAGCAACAGCAACAACAGCAAATCTCCTGGGTTGTGTACACAGAATGGGTTCCATGTTTTCTTCCAAAAGAAACTGTGGGATTTGAGAGCTCTTTCCTTGAACATAGAATTGGAAGACAAGTATGAATATTATATTATAGTAAGTTGCAAATTCATAATGACATTTAAAGCAATTACACGTGATTCGACAGTTAACAACACAACTTAATCCTAAATTCATCACAAATTCCACTGGTTTAGGTAACTGAAGGAAATGAAGATGATAGGAAACCATATACCTGTTCCCGTTTTTTCATAATATTTAATTTTTCTAGAATGATAATAATAATAACATATAAAAATTCTTATTACTCTAACGAGACGTCTCGTTTCCGAAAAATAAAAGTAAAAATAAAACGAGGCGTCTCAAATACAAACTAGTGGTTTCATCTACATCTTCTGATAGAAGAAGGAGTGGCCATGTAAAATCAGAGACAATTTTTCATTATTATCTCTTAAAAGTCGAGGTCAAGTAACCAAAATCAAAATCAATAAAACCAATAAATAGAAACCTTGCATTCTTGATTTCGGTTCCATAAAGTTGAATAATATATATTTCAGCTCTCCAATTTACAATGCGCAAATAGAAATTCAAATAGTCCCATCCAGTGTTACCTCCTTCCTTTTAGTATTTCTCAGAAAACAGTAGGAGGTTACTAACAAAATTGCAAATGTAGATCAAGCGATCATTTATCTTTAGTTTATTCTTCAAAATATTCGTCACTGATTAAGAAGATAAACCGGTTACAAACCTTTTTCTATTTTTCTTTTTCGACCACTTAAATAACAAAATGCAACCAGGTTTCTATTTTACAGTCAAAAAGGAAAGAGAAACAGCTCAACACCAGAGAAAAAATAACACTAAAACAGAGTGATTAAAACTTAAAAGGGAGTTTAGGAAAATACCACAGCCAGCCTCGCCAACGATGAGAGTGACGCGATTTTCCAGGATTTTGTCTACGATTTTCTCCCTGAGCGAAATCACTGGAAGAGACGAGAACTTTGATTGTATAAATGGAGAAGAACGCGTAGAGCTAACCGAAGACGTTGGAGACGACGGGGCGTCCATTTTTAAAATCCTCTGCTCTCTTTGTGTTACTATTTATTTCTCTGCTGCTTCTCTTGTAAGTTAAAGGGCGGAAATGGAAAGTACGCTACGAGTTCGCTCTGTGTCTCGCGCCACGAACCTTAGTCCGTTTCGAAGGAAATGACTAGAGAAGGTCAGCTTCATGCGAGCTCGAATAGAGTTGTACACGTTATTGGCCTCTATTTGCTTTCTTTTTTTCACTGACTAGGGACTGGCCATCAAATTGTAGGCTTAGGACTGCGTTAGATAGGCGGTGAGCATGTAAGACGAGCCTATCTCCTTCCTTGGCAAGGCAACAGGGGGTGGGCCCACGTCAAATTTGTGGGAATATTTTTTTGTGGGACCGACACTACTGTTGAATCTTGACGACTCTTGTGAATGGCCCAGATCTTATTTCCGCACGGATTATTTCCTGGGCATACTGCGTCATTTACGTCGTGTTTTAGGACACCTTTAATTTTGAAAAAAAAAAAAGGCAAATTATAGCGTAAATAATGGTGATAATTGCATAATTAGTTTTCATAGCCTTTTTTATATTACTTGATTTTCTAATAGAAATATTATATCAATTTTAAATTTTTTTAGGGTATTGTTAAATCTTTTATTTGTATAATTAAAGGTTTTTCTTATTTTCACTTTTAAAATATATTGCAACATTGTTATATTTTCTCTTTTTTATACAAATATTTTTTCTTAAAAAATAAATTTTTAGGGAGCATTTAAAAAATTGCAAAATCCATGAACGCTGATATAAAAAATGATCATCATAGCAATTAATTTGATACTACATCCATCAATATATGATAATGATGGCAATTATTCAAAGCATTCAAGAAAAAGGGAATTTTTTATGGAAATAATTGAAGCATTTGTGTAAAATTAATTTTAGCAGTAAAATATGTTTTTAAATAATTTAATTTAATAAGCCCCATCTCGATATTACGATAATTATTTTCAATTTATATTCATTTCTCTCGGTGAATTCTATTGCTCTCTAATGAACTTTATAATGAATTGTATTATTTTTTATGGATCGTCGATTATTATAACTGTCGCCCGTTACAGATTTATTATATATAATATCGAATAAAAAAAAGAGCTATCATTGACTTCTATTATATGTACCAACGTATAAAATGCGGACCTTCTCTTCAATTGTCAAGGCCATAAACATGCTGTACTCGAGAAATCAGTAGGTATCTCATTTGTTTCGTTTGATAATTTTAGATGTTTTAATAATTTATTGATTTTATTATTTTATTAAATATTAGTCAAATATATTAGAAAATATAACATTCATTAAAGATGACATATTGGATTAAGAATTTATTGAATTTCAAAAGATTTTAAAATTTCAATGTTATTTAATCTAGACTCTTTCAGAATCTATTAAACTTTTATGGTATTCAATTTAGACTCTTATAAAATTCATATATATTTGATGGTATTCAATTATAACTTTTTAAAAATCTATATAAATTTAATAGTATTCAAAAAATTACTAATTTGGAAGGATTCAATAAAATCATTGATTTCGTTGGATTTTAGAGTATTATGTATGAATAAAAAAGTTATTCATAAATCGATCATCCAACCGACTTTTAAAATCTAACAGACTCTTAATTTAATACAATGAAAGCCGAGTGGATACCAGCGAACTTTAATCTACCCATATAGGTATATGTTTAAAATTATACAATTAATATTCATTCTAAACCCGTTTAAATACCTATTTAAGTATTATATCCGAATCCAATTAAATATTCACCATCTGTACCTTTTAAAAAATCCATTGAAAGTACTTTTTAAATGAGTAAGGTAATGCGAATATTTAATTATTTAAATTTTAAATTTAATTAAAATGCATTTTGTACTAAGAATGGAGAATATATCAACTACCGAATCCGTTTAATATAGCGGTTAATGGGAGCGGGATGGCCGCCAATGACTCTGGTTGATAAGTTTTTAATGAAGAAAATAATAATTTTGGAGAAGATGATGTATTTTGCTTTTTAATTGTGTTTTTTAGTTTTTTATTTGACTCTAAACCCATTTAATTTGTTCAATTAGATCTTGAAATTAATTTTGATTAAAAATATAAAAATCATTGTGATTCCATCAAAGTCAATAAAAATCTATAAAAAAAAGTCTTACAAATTCTATAAAACTCTATATAAGATTCTAATGAAATCTGTGAAAATCTTAGAAAATCCATCAATTCCGTCGAACTCAATGATTCTTTTAAAATTTAAGACAATCCTAATCCAATACACAGTATAAGGAATAAATAGGGTAAATTAAATATATTAATAAATATATAGTTTTTAAAATTATACACTCTGCGTTATAATTTTATTATATTATAAGATCCAATAATTAATTTTTTTCATTAATTTGTCGTGAATATCAATAACACCCCTTAAGGATATTTCTTATATAAGGTCTAGACAATGTAAAATTATGAAAATTGAGGTCATTACTATTGTATTTTACCAAAATATAGAGAGTATATAATAATTATTTTTATGAGTATTTTGACATTTCAAGTTACTTAATGGAAAAATTAATGGCCGGACCTTATACTATAGCAAAATTATAATGCAGATACCAAATAGTATATTTTTAAAAACTGAGGTCCTTAGTAGTATTTTAAGTAAAACCTTCCGGCTGCATACTAAAATACTGTTGTCAAATAAGACTATCAAAGTTATTCTAACAACGTCTTATTATCTATTCTCTCCATATTTACACACTAATATAAAATAACACGACTATTAAATAATATTAATAAAAGAGAAAATGTTGATATTTTGACTATTATCAAAACACTAAATATTGTATTGAAGAATAATTGTCGAATAATTATGAATCCTGTTGCGGCGAAGACATAAAGGGAGTTCTTCGAACTCTGACAATAACTCCAGCACAGAGGCTGGCTTGGTGTTTGTTATACAAGGGTAGCCTTCTATTAATGCTGTTGATATTTCAAAAATGGGACAAACACAAAATTGAAGTAGGGTAGGATTAGATTTTGCAAAGTAGAGCTTTTTGCATTTTTTTTTTGAAGTTTCAAGAAAAAGAAATAAAAAGAAAGAGAACAAGTTTGAAGAAGAAGAAAAAAACAAAAGAGAATGGAAAATTAAACCATGTGAGATGACATCCACCATGGCAGTCTTTTTGCCAGTTGTTTTGGCACTAGTCCACGTCGTTGCGTGTGTTGTTCACTCGCTGCATTTGGCTCTCGTCAGACGAGCGTAAATTATAAAATAACAAGTTCAGGATGCTACAATGTCATTTTTGGCCCCATTTTTGCTAACGGCTATCATGAGTGGAGGACTCAATTGGCCTATAATAAGATTATAAAGGTCTTATTAACCTATAGCAAAAAGTAAAAGAACTCAATAGACTAAGTGATAAAATTCAGGGGGCAACTGGAACTACCATACTGCATGTTCACCTCAGTCATCGTCTAGCCAAGAAAACCGAACCATACGCATCGATTGTTCGATACTATCGGCGAAACCTTAATAGCTAGAGCGACTTAGAAATGGCGTCTGGGTGGGGGATCACAGGAAACAAAGGCAGATGCTACGATTTCTGGATTGACTTTAGCGAATGCATGTCTCGTTGCAGGGAGCCTAAGGACTGCGCTCTCCTCCGCGAAGACTACCTTGAGTGCCTCCATCATTCTAAAGAGGTTTCTTCTTACTCTTTTTCACTCGCTATTCAATTGCTTTACTCGCATTTAAAATCGCATTAATTTTAGACTTATTTTTGGATTTCTTGAAAATTTCTTTGATTGTTTGGTTTTGCTCACCACTCTTTTTTTTTTTTTTTGAATCTGTCCTTGTATGTCCGGTATATATTTAACTATGTTGTGGTGATTTTCATTTTTTAGTTAGTGTCGATGTATTTGGATCTCGTGCTTCTATAACAATTTAAAAACCCTAGTTTTGTGGAGCGAAAAGGATCAATCTATTTGACAATTGGTGAGGGACTTAGGGTTTTTTCCTCTCCCATACAAGTGAACTTCAAAATTATGAGATAGGTTATTAGATAGTAATTCAGAAGTTCTTGTCATCTTTTTAATATTTGACTAGTTATTATATGCACGGAGGTGAAGATGAAAATTATTGATTTTGTTACTTTACAGTCATGGACATGCAATTCTATTCAATCATCCTTAGTATTTTATTAGGAAAATTTTAAATGGCTATGCTGCTTTCCAGACAGGGGTTTCAGATACAAATCCATTCCGTATAAGAATGCACTGGATTAATGGATTCTTGTTAATTTTGCTTGTTTTTGGAGGATTGCAAATTTGTAAAATGTACATATGCCCAATTTCTAAGTGTCATATGTCTGCTATGCGTGCATTTTTTTTGCTAAAATGAAGAGTTTGAGCGACAGATATGGATAGTAGAAGGATCCCAATGTTGCTTTTCCACTCTTCCCCTAACTTGGTTATCTTGATTTCCCAATACTACTATGTTGCAACTTTATGCATGCATCTCAACCTATTCTTTGCAGTTTAATATGATTGATTAATGTTATCATTCCTGTAGGATGTATACATCTCATATTCTGATGTGTATTTTTTTCAGCTTGATGCCTTATTTGCACATTACTATTTAGTGAAGGGAGGAACAGTTGGGTTGCTAATGTTTAATTCTTGGTTTCTTAACTTCAAACTCCTACCATATGCAACAGTAGTTATGCAAGAAAAAAACAGACCCTGGGTGAATATGTTTCCCTTGATTTATCCAGAGTGGGAATTTTATCTGAGAAGGCAAATCACAGCAAGGATTTTCCTAGATTATCTCTCGCTGTGGAAATTTAGGCTGGACTGTTATTGATGGTCAATCTTAGGGATACCCTGGCATCAAATTAACTATGGGCTGAAGTAGATCTATGCTATTGCAATTGCAAATGCATAATTTCTGTCTAGCTTTTTCCATTTATTTGAGTGGAAACTTTAAACTCCTAGCAAATTATCGTGGTTAACAATCATAGCATTTCATGCCTATTATCCACCTAGGATGCTTATACATATTCTGCTATCTTTCATCGCTTGGGTGAGTCTGTCACAATTTTTTTCAGTAATACACTAATACTTGTTGTGCAAGATTAATTGTTAATCTCCGTAAGGTACCTGCAAGTATCAGACTTGCTAAAATGATTTATTGGGTGATCTGGATCTTTATATTATTCTTGTGGATTAAGCTACAGCTGGGGTGTCTTTATGTTTAATGATGTAGAATTCTGCTCATGCACTTTAGTATTAATAACTATTTCCTATAACCTGTGATTTTTTTTGTCTACATGCCCATTCAATGGCTTCTAAGAGGCTCGATCATATGACATTGTACCATGATTGTATGAAGTGATATTCATATCTATTATTTTGCATGAAAATCTACTTCTCATTATATTTTTTCTGTGTCATGGAATCACACTCCATGATACCTCGTTGGTCTTAATGCATTGGGCATGTGCAGTAGCAATAAGATAGAAATTGGTTGCATGCATATGCTGTTATCTGGCCTCTTGCTTCTAATTGTATGTATTGATTCTTTCTACTGTCAATGCTAATGGTTATTGCAGTTTCAACGAAGAAATCGGATTTACAAGGAGGAGCAGCGTAAACTACGAGCAGCAAAGCAAAAGGCCGAGGGTGGAGACAATGTTGTTAATCATCATGCCTAGCAATAATTGATCATCTTTTGAACTTCAAGTAATAAAGAATGTGCGGAGATGTTGTATTTTTCATGCATCTGAAATTCTAACTTTGTTGAAGTGATTCTGTTTTTGTTTATTCTAGAATGGAGATGGATTTTTTTGATTTGAAAAATGGCATGAAATGCAATACTTCATGACATCGATTGCCAGTTACAAAGATATGGTATGTTGAGTAAACTGGGTATCAAACACAAAAATGCAAACTGCAATTTTATAATGGAATTCTGAATTTCATTGGCATGTCGTTCTTTTTAGCCCGGTAATCCAGCTCTAGATAACAGATTATTAGCTTCTTGTATGTTTTATACTTGTGTCTGCGATTCCATGGAATTGCTTAAGCTTGCAGATTGATGATGTCACAATTATCTTACAGAAACCTTGAGTTTTTGTATGAATTGATTTCTATTCCAATTGGATGGACATCCATGATAGACCCATATAAGCTGCCTGATAAGCGGGATAAGACATTCAGGGGGGACACGTAGATCTCAGAACCAAGTTGACCGTTCCTGTTTTTCTGGTTAGGTATTGTACCTGTTCTGATTTCTAGCTCCTGATGCTCTTTCAAGAGCTAATTCTCGATCCTGTGCTGTCTACAAGAAATGGGGTTTAGGGAGGAATTGCATGAAAGGGCTTCTCACTCTCTGTTATGGGTGGGTACAGTGAAGTCCATAGAATTTGATTTGTCTCAGGTTGAATCGCTACCTGATCACCTAATTACATATTATTTATATCCTTCATCCTTAATGGGTTGGAATGTCCTTTAAATGTATTTTTTTAACTATAATTGTATAGTCCATTTAAATTGCAGCATGGGAACAATATCTAAAAAAAAGAAAAATTAAATATCCAGTGTGAATTTATTATCCTTAATGCTTATTATAAACATTTACAAACCCTCACAAATTACTAATTGGTGATTAGGGTATGGCTAACTTTATTGTAATTTTGGGAATATTCTTTTCAATAATTAAGATAAGAAAATCAATCTCATATATTCCTCTCAAAATTTTTTTTGCTTGTATACATCTACATGTAATAAAATTATATTCTATAGCATCGAATGTCTATTTTTGCATTATATAATATATTAAGTTTATTTTTTTTCTATATATCAAAATATAGTCTAATGGTAAGTGTATTAGTGATTTGATAATAAATTCAGATTTAAATCTTTTTTTTATATTAAAACAAAGTTCTTTTTTTTTTCTACAAGAGAAAATGGGAGTGGAACCTTTTTTATTTTTCCTGCTAGATATATTATGGTACAAGAATATCATAAATTGTGTAAGTAGTACCCTAGAATTGCCTTTCATAGTGCTATGATATAATTACAATATTTTATCGGAAAGCACAGCTATTAATTAAATTTAAAATTTACCTTAAAAAAAGAAATTTAAAATTTGAAATTTAAGATGAGCCGTGTCGACGTATGCTAGCCGGTGGTCCCATAAGTAGGGAAATAAAACAACAAAGAACGTCCGATCCCCAATTTTAAGCCCCTTGATTTGTCTACACTACACTCTAAAACCGTACACGACGTCTTTTACCAAATTATATTTACTACTCACCCAATTCAAAACCCTAACCCGGGCTGTTCTCTTCCTCATCGAGCATCCTGCATCTATTTCATCGAAAAGGTTGGTCCTTATCTATATATCTATCTATCTACTAAATCTCCATAACAAGACCTAAACGATCAGCTAGTTAACCAGCGTTTGATTTGCTGTGAATCGCAGCCCAAAAAAAAAAAATTCAAATTTTCGTTGTTAAATTTGTTTATGATTCAATTGAACGCTGATTATATAAATAACAGATAATATAGAAGATTTTGTGAGTGAATGATGATGCTTTGGTTCGATTGTTAAATTTTAGGGTTTAATTTGTGAAAAATTTATATGGGTTAGGGAAAATGAGTAGCCGAGCGAGCAGGACTCTCTATGTTGGGAATCTTCCTGGAGATATTCGTGAGAGAGAAGTGGAAGATTTGTTTTACAAGGTAAGACAGCTTTAGGTGTTGTTTGAAGTCAATTTTTGGATAGGACATGGCTTCTGGCTTCCTCATTACCCTGGATGTCATTTCGATTGTGTATGCCTTTTTGTTTTGGTCCGTGAGCTAATGTATTTTGCGAGCATGTTCACTATATGGTCAATAATATGACCTTCCGCTTGTTTTAGAACTCTGTAAAATTAGTGACTTAATGTGAATTATGTATAAGTGCCGTTAGAGCATGACTTGATTATCGAAGTGGAAACGAGTGTTTAGATAGTAGAACAATTTTCCAAAGTCGGTCCACTCCCTGCCTAAACCCTGCATCTTCATGTCTGTAATTGATTTTTTTCCCATTAGAGGATGGTGAAATGCTAGGGTGTTTAAAAGTGAGAAAGATGGGGAGCTATATGGTCGTTATGGGTGTATTTTGTGGGGTTGGCAGAAAAAGAGAAATATTAGAGAATGATATGCAGGACATATGGATTATTTTTAACCATTATGTGCTTTATATAATTCATCATCTGGTATTTTTGAATTTTTCTTCCCATTTGCAGTATGGGCCTATTGCTCATATTGATCTCAAGATCCCACCAAGGCCGCCTGGTTATGCATTTGTTGAGGTGAGCTATGAATGCTTATTGGTCTCATCCCTATAATAATATGTGCTTTCACTTTATATTATTTTTGATTTTTTATTTTTGCAGTTTGAAGAGGCTCGAGATGCTGAGGATGCAATTCGTGGTCGTGATGGCTATGATTTTGATGGACATCGTTTACGGGTTACTCTTTTTTTTTTTTTCTGTGTTTGTGATGGAGTTATGTTGACATTGTTTTTTAACCTTTAGGTATGGCTGTCTATTGGAACTCATATTTCATGCATATAAAACAGGTGGAGCTTGCACACGGTGGCCGTGGACATTCTTCTTCTGATCGTCACAGTAGTTACAGTGGTGGTCGTGGACGGGGAGTCTCTAGGCGTTCTGAATATCGTGGTATGTACAACATGTGTTGAATTGTTCCATTCAACATTTTCTTAATGAGTAGGCGTAAGTTATTTTGTTTATCTTACTTCAACTTGAAATTGCCTGTCATGCAGTTTTGGTTACTGGCTTACCCTCTTCTGCTTCATGGCAAGATCTTAAGGTTGATGGAATTGCTTTCCCCTCGTTCACCATAGAAAATTGGTCATCTTTTCTTGTTTTCATATTTCCTTTACCTTTCCTTCTGTCCATGCCTTCGTTCTTGCTGATACATGCATGTCGATCTATCGTTTTTACATTTGTATTTGAAGTTAATTGACATCTAATCTTTACTTGTTCCTCTCCAGGATCACATGCGCCAAGCAGGTGACGTCTGTTTCTCTCAAGTTTTCCGTGATGGTGGTGGTAAGATACTCTGTTTTATTCTTATTATATAGAACTTTTTTTTGTGGACTTCCTAACTTTATTTGCTTGAATAGTTTTTAGAGTTGTGCCTATGTCCAAGGTTTTTTATACTTTAGGCTAAAATTTTGATGCAATTCTTTTTTGGGTTAAATTTTGTTTTTAATCGACAAGCAGAGTTGGTCAAATCTAGATTGACATTTTTTATATTATAATGATAATATTATTGTTGGCTATAGGCACCACAGGGATTGTGGATTACACAAACTATGAAGACATGAAACAAGCAGTAAGTTATAAGTTTCTTCTCCCCTTTTTATTGGATGACTTTTAGTCAAATTCCCTTTGCCTGATAATTCTGTACTTTTTTTTGTCAGATCAAGAAACTTGATGACTCTGAATTTCGGAATGCATTTTCCCGGGCGTATGTTCGTGTATGATTCTCTCCATCTCTCTCTCTCTCTCTCTCTCTCATACACACACACACACACACACATGCATACGCACAGTTGTGCACATGCACATATTCTTGTGCACATATGCATACATATTTTTGTTGCATTAATTAATAATTGTTTGACCTGTAGGTGAAGGAATATGATTCCAAGCGAGACTCTAGGAGTCCTAGTCGTGGTCGGTCTCGTTCAAGAGGCCGTAGTGACAGCCGCAGCCGTAGTCGCAGCCGCAGCCGCGGCCGAAGTTCTAGCAGGAGTAGGAGCCGGAGGTTTGTATCATTTTACTTTCTGCAGTAATTGGTAGAGATGTGAAGCTTATTAATATTGTCACAAATGCAGCAAATCTCCCAAAACCAAGTCTACACGTCGCTTGCCTGCCAGGTCAAGATCAAGGTCTGCTTCTCGTTCTCGTTCTGGATCAAAGCCACCTTCTCTGTCAAGGTATTCTTGCATGTCTATTTAATTACCACATTTGTATGAAGAAATTACATTTTAATATTGATATCAGTGATATGTTTTCCTATTCCTTTTATGTATATGTATGCCATCTGCTCGTATCCCGGAATTGACAACTTTAAATAAAAAAAAAATTATTTTATAACGCACTGAACAACTTTATATAAAAGATTATTTTGTACAATAAATTATATTATATGCACACTAAAAGCATATTATTGGAGCTGGGAAAACTAATTACGAGTTGGAGATTACCTGTCTGGTTTTGTCGGCAATAAGCAGACTTCTGCTGATATGTGAGGAAGTCATGTTATAAATTGCTTAGAGTTAGTTTACCAAATGGTTTGAATTGGAAGACAAACACTTCTGCTACTGGTCTAATGTTGTTATCTTCTGATCCTCTTTCTGTTATCAATTGATTTTGGTAGTCATAAAAGTTTATTCACCTCTACTGTAACTGAAATACACCCAGTGCTTGCTGGCAGTGATGCTATCAAGTTAATTTATATTATGATATTTACAGAGGTAATGTATTTATTAATTTGATTTTTGAATTCTGTTGGAGCAGGGATTGTATTTCATTTTTAGTGATGGTAACTGGTCAATTATTTTGGGATTAAAATTGCTTCCTTAGATTGTCATATGAATGATAGTCTGCCTTATACTTGCATTGTTTCTTTGATTTCAAGGGTGGGGTAATTGAAAAAGCATTTTCGGACTGTCAAAACATTCACTCTCTTTTTTTGTTGTATGAAAATTGCCTTGTTTGATACATGCAGTGAACTGGGGATTGGATAATAGGATCTTGATGGGATATGGTTCAGTTTCTGCATCTTTTTTGGTTGTTGGAGGTATGCTGTTTTTCGGATGGGCAGCTTTGGAAACCTTCATGGTGTCTCTTATCTAATGTATTTAGCATTATAAATGTCCATGGGTGCTAGATGGGGACAAAGGAGATTTTGGATTGCAGTAGTACAGCTGGATTTCAGTGAACTAACTGCTAGTGGATCTGGAAGTCACCAGCAATGTGCGGTAGAAACTATGTCATTTTCATTTTCTACTCCAACAATTGCCAAGCTAATAGGATCTGCTAGATGGACTCACTGTGGATTTTGTGGTACAGTAGGGAAGCATGATTCTTTTCTGTCCAATTGGGTCTTAAAAACAAATTATGATTCTTTAGTTGAGATTTTTTTTTTTAAAAAAATAGTTAGGTGTTCTATTGGGGCGGGAATTTTATGAACTGGGTGTGATATATGTTTTTTTGGTTTTCTCGAGTTGCTAAAGATTTATGGCTTTTCTCTTTATCTTTTTTGAATTTGGTAACTCTGACGTGGAAGAGGCATCAAGGCTCTTGGATGAGAGTTGTTAAAAGGAACGTGTGGATTTTAAATTTGGGTTGTTTCTGGAACTTTTGCAGATCGCGTTCAAGATCAAGATCTCCAATTCCATCTGTAAGTTGTTTCTTATGTAGATTTGGCAATTCTTCAGTTGTCATGGAACCCATTATCTGTTAGATCCTGGCCAGTTGTTATGGCCATTCTGGATAAACAATGGAGCTGGGTTAAATGATAAATTAAGCTCTTGTCTTCTTGATAATCTAACATATTTTAAGCTTTTGAATGCACTCAAGTAAGAGGACCAATTTTCCTTGTTTTGCTCTCTTTCCAAGTTTACAAATAATAATTTCTGTAGTTTTTATTCCCGTATGGCTTGCTGGCAAGTAGACTAAGGTTTTATGCTTTGGAGTTTAGGCCTGCCATGCATGATCCATATGATGTTTTTGTTAACAATATGCTCTGCAGCGCCAGAAACGCACAAGTAAGAGTCCGAAAAAACGGAGTCCTAGCCGTAGTCCAAGTGGTAGCAGAAGCAGGAGCAAGAGCTTATCCAGGTCTCGTTCTTGCGCACAATTATTCTTGGTTGCTTGTAATTTTTTTCTTCAATGTATGTTGGTTTTAGATTCTACAATTTGAAGATCTTATTGGTTTCTAATTGCTGCATACTGTAATGTATTTCTAGGTCTGACTTCTAATTTGTTTGACAGGTGATGTGAACGTGGCTGATCACTGGAGACGGAAGCTTAAAATGAGCATGATTTTAAAACATTAAACGACAAATAGTGGAAATTGATGATTGCTTGAGGCAGTCAAGTTCTGGACAACATTTATTTATTTTCCAAGACTTGGGATCTCGTGGCTTTAATATTTGTAGGCTTGATTTGGTTTGTGTTTAACTCGATAAATTATTATTTTGATGGATTTACACTCCATAAAGAGAGGCCGTCGCTTTTTTTTCGTGATGCTATTTTGGGCCTAAGTTTTGTGATTTGCGTACAACATTTCGAATGTCATCGAGGCCTTGTGGGTGTGATTTTCTTTTTCCTTTAATTTTTCTAGAGTGGCTTTAATAATAATAATAATAATAGGTAGATGTTTTTATTGAGTTGATTTACTTAATTTAGAAATTAAGGAAAAAAGTGTTACTAATAGTAAGTACTTCCGTTCTGATTAGTAGTGTAATTTTGAATTTTTTTTTTCTTTTAGATGGCAATGTACTATTGTGAAAACATTTCGATTTTAGTCTTATTTAGTTGTCTACACTAGATCAATTAAATTTTGAACCAAACATTTGGCCCTTGAAGTGTTGAAAATCTTTATTTATTTATTTTCAAAACTGGCGTTTTGTTTTTGAATTTTCAGGGGTTATCTTTAATATAAGTTGTATCTATCAAATCACCATAATTATTTTTATCCAACTTTTGTAGATGAAGTTGGTGGGTTATCTTGGTGAAGTGAAAGGAAGTTCCTCTTTGTTTTTGTATCGAGGGACGTAATATCTGAGCCACTCGTGCTGGGGGACACAAGCGATAGGGGCGCATGAAATACCAACCCCATGTGCTGGGTATAAACCTTAACACGGAGGTCTCATCATGTGGTGGTGGTTAGGCCACGGTCCATTCACTAAACAGCCAGAGACTAAATTGGTGTATGTTTGAGAAGGCGGCCCAATAGCTTCCTTTCCATTGAGTGGTAGAATAGTCTATTTTCAGCCTAACTAAGTAGCCTCTGATAGCAAACTTGTGAATTATTAAGCCTAACTATTGAGCCAAGGTGGGCTTATGCATTACCAAGTTGTAGAATAGTCTCTATATTCTTCGACCAAAAAAAATAAAAATAAAAAAGAGTAAAATAGTCCACCGACGATATTTAAGTAACAACGCCGGTGGCGCCCAGATTCTCACAAATCCTCTCCTGTGGCTCCCTCTTCTCTCCTCTAATAGCCACTCATCCAATCTCCGTCGTTTGCACTTGATGTAATATCAGATTTTCCAAATACTGATCCCTAAGCTAGCCATTTAGAAAACGATTCGTTCTTCAACTTCACTTTCCATAAGTTAAAGATTTGTATATCGACAACAAAAATGTCGGATACGAGCTTTTTCTCGAAGCTATCAGACGATATCCTTCTCAGCATCTTCTTCAAGCTCGAAGATGATCCCCGCAACTGGGCTCGTCTCGCTTGTGTCTGCACCAAGTTCTCCTCTATCATACGCAACATTTGCTGGAAGGATAAATGCAATAAAACCATTCCTTCCTTGGTCACCGATCTCCTCTCCTCTTCTGATCCTTCTATTCCCGGTGGCTGGTCTGCCCTTTTCAGGCTCTCCGTTTGCTGCCCTGGACTTCTTCATGCCGGTGTTCTTCTTGAACACTCTGATTTCGGTCTAGAACGTGAACTCGGCCCCGATGATAATTACCAAAAAATAGCGTCTTTTACCTCCAAAAGGAAACCGCAACCGCAACCGCAACCCCAATCACAACCACAACCACAACCACAACCATCCTCTTCTACCCTTTCTGATGGTAATTCAGAAAAATGTGATTGCTCTTGGTCTCTATTCGATGATCTGTATTTCGACACCGTTTATGATGTATCTGAAGCACAAGGTGGGTCTGCCGATGCAGGTACAGCTGTTAACGACAATAAAACTGTTGGTAAGGCCGATGGAAATTTCTCTATTTGCAAGAAAAGGAAAATCTCTAGATCTTTGAGGTCCCATTTAGCTTCTGGGGTGTGGAATTTGACTCGTGAACAAGGGAATAAGCTATTAGCTAGCCGCTTCCGAGACGATTGTTTGTACATATGTGATTGGCCTGGTTGTGTTCACATCGAACAGAAACGGAATTATATGCTATTCAGGGGAGTTTTCAAGAATTTTAAGCGGTCAAGGGTCTGGAGGACGGTTAATGATGCAGATAGGAGCAAGATTAATCTCAAGTGTGCCTTCTGTGGTTGCAACGAGACCTGGGATCTGCTCGCTGCCTTTTGTTTAAGGAGGGCTTATGGCTACCATGAGGATGGCGAGCCAGTTGTTCGAGCCTATGTTTGCGAGAATGGGCATGTCTCTGGAGCTTGGACTGATTTGCCGTTGTACACTTGATGATGCCACTTATAATGGGTATAGGAACAGCTTCACTCCGTTCTTAATTGGTGATTTTGTGTGTGGATTGGTAGTGATTTATCATCTATATGTATTGGTAATTGTTTTTATGTTTCTTCCATTCTTTTCTATGGTATCGTTGTCTCTGTTGCTGTTGTAACTTCATTCACCATCCTGTTCGATTGCTTTGCAGTTTTAATATGATTGTTATTTGAGTATGGAATGTCCAATTTTGCAAGTTCAAAAATGCATGCATGACTGTGCTAGAAGTGGTTGTGTAGGAAGCTCCTGAACTTTGGATTGCGAGCTTGTAAAGATAATGACTAATTGAGATGCAAATTTCGGTGGATATAGACTAAGTACCGTTCCACGTCCGAATAACTGCCATTACAGTTTGAATAGTTAACTTTGGGAACCTAACATTAAAATCAAGGTTTGTGGAACTTCACTGTTTGTACAATAACAGTACCATAGCTTCTTGACTCTTTTAGCTTCTAGTCCATTAGACTAAGACCTTCTGATAAAAGAAATATTAGATGGATGTCAAGCTACGTTAGAGTTCTTTGGTCATGTTCTATGTAGAGTCTTATGCGTCTCAGTTCTTTATTAACATATGTGGTCTTGAAAAAACCTACTGCTTGTTAGTATTAGTGCGGATTTAGCTTTAGAGAGGAAAAATGGGCAAAGGATGCTTATACCACAACTAATTTTGGGTTAAGGTTTAATGGTGAATCTTGGAAGTATAAAAAAGAACGAGATCAAACCTTGGTGCTAATCTTTCTAGTGTTATTATTATTGGAAATTGACTTCCAATTTTGGGAACCTTAGAGGTAAGAGGAGCTAAGCTCTGATGCTTGGTAAGTGGTAATGGAATTGATTACATCGTATTCTATTACGGATGATTGCCTTACATCTCATTACAATTTACCAGACACGTACCAAGGGTTCTCTCAGAATTATCACATATGAAGTGTTATAACTGCAAGATGCTTTATTGTAGCTAAACAGCTTGCACTATGTAATTGCATATCATTTTGTAAATGATCAATTTCTTCTACTTACTGATGCTGTGATCTATCAGATAGTTTGAAAGTCGTTTGTCTTTAGTTTGTGGGCAAATATTTGGAATAATAAGTATGATCTATTCCTTGTATAAAGTCCCTTAAATTATCTTTGTATGATTTTAATGGGATGCTGTGACAAATTATTTGCCATGTGGAGTTGAATTTCTGATTTTCAATACAGGTGTTACAGGAGACAAGTTGTGTTTCCTGTGAACAGTCTGCTATACCCGTTGACAAGCATTATGCTTATACGACTTTATAGTCATGGTCCTCGTGGAGGATTTTGGTGAGAAAACCATAAAATGCCATTTTGAGATTTGGAGTCTCCTGAAATGAAATGAAATCTAGCTGTGTGCTTACTTTGAAGTTCTCCGGCATGTTTCGAGGACACTTTCTTCCATTGTAGATAACATGTATTGTTAACAGATTTGAGAGGAATTCTACTTTTTTAGAATGGACGTTAGAATTTATGTTGGGAATTTATTGTAAGTTGTAATGCAGTTGCTTTTATGGAATCCCGTAAGTTGGTGAGTTGGTTTTGTTGTGGTAGTTTTTTCTGATTATCATGAAATGCTTGGTAATAGTGATTCTCTAAAATGGGAATTTGTCTTCGAACCTGATTCAATTTTCAATATCTGGACTAAGATGTCCTCTGAGCTATTGAATTGCAAGATTAGCAAAGCATATGCATAAAACAATATGAAGCAGACAACAACACGCAGGCCTAGCTCAAAAGTACTAGTCATTTTGCCAGAACTGAAACAAAGGGAAAGGAAAAAAACTTTCTTCGATGCCTATCGTTCGTTTACGTGCTTCTGCTTAACTCATAGAACGACAAACCAACATGTCGTCTTAAAGCGCAAAAGGCTTACTTTCTCGTGCTTATACAGAGGGCACATCAATCGATGAACTTGAGTTGCCTCCACTTCTTTTCAGTTTTCAAACTAGTGCCTAAAACTAACAATGGGTCGTTTTCACCTCAACTAAAAGCCACCGGCACTGCCGAAATGAGTGAGACGATGACTACTTTCGATTGAAAGAACCACAAATTGGAGTTTAAAGCAGTCCCCACTTCCTGTGGTCAGTGAACGACAGCCACTCACGAAGAACAGTAAGTTTGTCGTTTTTTAGTTTCATACGCGTGTTCGTGGGCCCTAGCTTCGACCCTGTCTTCCCATGGTTTGGGCTGGTTCGAAATTTGTCTATCCACATCAAACGAGCCTTAACTCTCTATGAAAATCACCCAATCGAACAACAGACATGGATCTTCAAAATCAAGAATCCAAAATCAGGTCCAAAACGGACTTCTTTAATTTTCCATGTCAATCCAAAATGATCTAGACATTACTGGACTCTTCTTCACTCTCTTCCTTTCCTTCTTCGAAGCTTCTCATATTTCATTCTGTTATCCATTATATGATCATTTGTCTGAAACTAAAACAATAATTCTTCAAAGACAAGTAAGCTAAGAGAAGACACGCTTGCTCTTGTTTTCTTCGGGAGGGAAACGAAACACAGAAGAGAAAAGAAATGTTCGGCGTTGTATTTCCCAACCGGAGCTTCCCGATGGACATCTCGGCATTCTCTCAAATTGACACCTTGCATTGGGTCCTAGATATGAACACTTTTGTAGGTAAACCTTCCTCTGTTTGCTTGCCTTGGTTATATTCAAAGCTCTACCTTACTATTAGCTGAATGATTCTAACATGCGCAGGTGAGGCGTATGATCAAGTTCGTGAAATCTGCATATTTCTATTAAATAACTTCACCCTTCCACCGGACAAAGCCCTAGCCGTCTACATTCAGTCCCCTGGTTCACCCTTTCAATTCTGCGGCGCCGTCACTATAGCTCGCCCCTCTGCTGTTCTCTCCCTCAATTGGCCAGACCCTGACGGCCAATTGCAACTAACGGCACCGGATTCTGCACCTCTTTCCGCTAAAATAGGGGTTTCGGTCGAGGACTTAGGATCGCTTCCGTCCTTGGACGTGGCTGCGGAGAAAAGGATCGAGCGGCTTGCTATGAAAGTTGGAGAGAATTTGTTTAATTATATGCAGTCTTTTTGTGGAGTTGACGGGAGCAAGTTGATTGTACCTACGGATATCTTGGACCGCTGGTTTAAGAAGTTTCAAGAGAGGGCTAAGCGCGACCCTGAGTATTTGAAAGGCTTCGATTTGTAATCTTTAAAATTTCAAGGTATTAGTCCCAATTACCTTCTTTAAATCCCCTCAAATTAGGGTTTTTTTTAAGCAAGGATTGTGCCTTTTCTATTATTATTTTTTTTAATTTAATGAGTAAGAATTTAGAATTTCCATATTTTTCCGTTTTGTTTTTAATGCTCTCTCTCTTTCCCCCATATTATTTTTATTGCGTAATGTTTGGGGAAATACAGTTACTTTCTCCTGTTGTTGTTAGACTTGAGCTGCATCAACGTGCCTGTGATTGTCTATTGGAAAATTATTGATACAGCACCTTTTTTTTTTGGTATGAAGATGGATGTTTTAAATGATGAAACCTAACCCTTCTGCAACCTGAAGCCCTTGAACATTTTGCTATGCATTGAACTCATCTAAGAGAAGGGATCATTGCAAGCTCAACTAGGGTGGGCTTAGTGGGCTTCAGTTTATATTCTTTCCCATGTAGAGGTGTATCTTGTAGACTAAGATGAAGCTACTGTTAGCTTCTTTGATAATGCATAATGGATGTGAATGGTACTGTTTTATGGCTGTCTGTTTCCACAGGCTTCCTCCTCTTTCATAATTTGATTTTCTTATCTTAGCCAAGTATGGAATTGAACTGCATAATCGTACTAGCTGGCATTGAAACTTGATTCAACTAAATCTTAAAACCAAAGTGGTTAGCATTAAAAGATGTTATTTTTCCTTTTCTACTTTGGTTCAAGGATATATCTCGAAAGAGGTTTAGTGTTACTAAGTTCTTTTCCGACTAAATGTCATTCTCAGCCTGCCCCTAAACTTCCTCACTGTTACAACTTTGATACAGTGGACCTTCTATATTAACTATCTATTCATTTGTCAGTCTTTGATGGATGTTTGATCTTTATCAGCTACTGGTGACTCAAATGGGGTAAAGGAATAACACATGCTCAATGTCAATTGCAATAGCAGATTCAAAGAACATACAAAAATTAAGTTGCTATTCTGGTGTTTATTAATAGGCTAATTCTAAGTTTAGGATAAAAACAAAGAAATACCATGTTTTACAGTTTGTGCACCAGATCTAACTTCATTGATGAACGAAGGATGTGTATTTTTTGTTGAAAATGTTGAAAGAATGATGATTTTATATATATATATATATATATATATATATATATATATATATATGAATTATAATCTTTCTCAAAAGCTAAACCATCTTTTAGAAGATAGTTATGTTGAATTCTACGTGTTAATATGCCTGTGAATAACTTCAGCGATTAGCTGCTCACTTATTTCCAGACTGTTGACTTCATAAGCCAAAAATTAATTGAGCAATATTTCAATATTGAGTTTTTTTAAACTCTTCTTTAAGGTACAGTGACATGATGTGCAATCCGCAGATTCTTTTGCTTCTTTCCTGTTAGATCAAAACCTGCTGCTATCGAAATGTATATCAAGAAGTGAACGAAGTCTATATTAGGGAGACAATTCTAAAGCAAAGCTGGCCACTGAATCTGGCGAAAGAATGGACTGGAACTGGTCTGGCAATCTGGTTCTGAACTGGACCGTGGATTGCTTGTTCATGTAACCAAAACCACAAGTTCATTGAACGGGAACATCTGATTCAGTGAATTGCTGGCTTTATTCTGAAGTTGTCACTTGTTAGTTGATGAGAATTGGATTTGGGCTTGATGATTATTTTTTCCATGAAAGGAAAGTGGTGAAATGTGAAAGAAATCTTCTGTGGGTGTGATTCTTAACTGCTGAATAAAGGTGTGATCTTGATTAAGCCTTGAGCAGGCGTTGAAATGTCATTTAGATGTTTGATTAGTAATACTTTGATTGGGTTATATTTTCTTATTTATTGGGAACTGGGAAATTCCTCCTGCAACATGTCTTGTTCGTCCTTTCCATTTGTTGCCTGTCCTTGTGGTGGGGGTAGGATGATCATAGCATGTATTATAGCTTCCCGATGCATAATTGAAGTGGTTGGCAGCTAAAAATCCTATTTTTTCTTTTCTTAGCTCACAATTTTGCTGCTCTGAGTAGAAAATTACAGCGGCGATGAATTTTATTTCAGAAATTCTTGACTCGATGGAAGGAGTATATGAACGTTAGGGGAGTGGGGAGTGGTAAACGACGGTGGAGGCTTGAACTGTGAACCTTGGCGTTGTTTTTTATTTGGTCACGGAGAAAAGTTAAATAAATTTCAGGCACTCTTTAAAATCTGATGTGATACTAACACTCTAGCTACGGGGCATTCGTCTCAGGTCTGAATCATTAATGCTCTGAATGTCCATAATGCTCTTTGTTGTAGTTGTTATCAAACTAGTTGATGAGGTTTTCGGCATTCTGTACCGAAAACCGAGATGAGATTTCACAATTTCATATTTTATTAATAAAATTTCAATTATTTAATTTTATTTTAAAAGTATATAAAAATAAAAATTATTTTTTAACTCCACGTTCTTAAATCAACTCCAATTACCGTTATGATATTCAGGGCCGGATCCAGATGGTGGGGTGTGCTATAGTTGCTCCGAAAGTCTCTCGAGTGAAGTTTTCTTCTCTGGAATTTAAATTAATTTGTAAAACAAACAGTATTTGTATCCCAAAATTTTTCTAAAACTAGTAATTGTATTTTATAAGTTCTAAATAATTTATAGATATCTATACCCAACAACGACTGTAGTATGTGCATGTGAATGTAATTTCGGTTGACTAAAAACATTTTGTCTAATTTGCTGTAATTTAAACATATTTTAATAGTAAATATATATAATATCTAATAATAAATTCATATTTAAATCTTTCACTGTTCGAAAAAAGAAATGCACGAAAAACTTAAATCTTAAAGAACTTTGAAAATTAAATAAAATTGGCAAATGATTAACTCCTATTCCATACATAGGTTTATCTTTTCTTGTTCCAAAATAATATAGTCTTTTCTTTATTTAAAAAAGCTATTCGTTTTCTTAATATCATTTACTATTAGTAGCTACATCATTTAATATTGATAGCTAGGTATTTTTGAGCATTGGGAAATGCGATTTTAAATTTAAATTTATTGATAGATTATTTATGTATTTATCATTAAATTATGAATGTGTGACGGCTAAATTTAATTATATTAATTTTCCTTGAAGTATCTGAAATGTCAAATTAGACCAATAGGAATTGGACGGGAGAGTAACAGTAATAATAAAGAACAAAAAATAAAATAAAATTGGCAAGTGAAACCATTACAATTAGAAGTTAGAAGAATTTTCTTGTGAAGTGACATAATGAGAATGACCAAAGAGCACTAGCTAGTATTTGTGGCTGAGCCTCGAGCGTAAAGCCCTGTTCTTTTATGGTTTTCAAGTAAAGAGGGCTCCTCTGTTTCTCCATAAAAAATATTATCGTAACAATAAAAGACTCTTCTGAGACTAGGAGATAAAAATGTTGAGGTTTTATTGCTTGCTATATTTGGCAGTATCAGCGTTTTGCGGCACTGATAAATATAGCAGAAAGGACTTCCCTCCTGGTTTTATTTTTGGTTCTGGCACTTCTGCTTACCAGGTTTCTTTTTTTTATTTTTTTATTCTCTTGCTGCTTCTGAATATTTAGGATAATTATTGAACAAGGAAAGAATTATTTATTTCACAACATATATTTGGAACTTTGAAAGGTTGAAGGAGCTGCTAGTGAGGATGGAAGAAGTCCCAGTGTATGGGATACATTTGCGCACCAGGGTCGGTATATTAACCCTAAATGTTTATATATTCACTTTATTCTTGTTTTCATTTTTTAGTTCCCATTTTTTCTTTTTTAAAAAAAGTTGAGGTAAGTGCAATTCACATGTGTGATTGCATTTTGGGCTGACTAAAACATTTTTTACTGAAATGTTAGGATTTGCTAATGGTGCCACTGGAGATGTAGCGGCGGATCAGTATCACAAATACAAGGTGAATGATAAAACTGCTGTTAAATGGATAAACGCTACTTCTAACTAGAAGTATAAGAAGCCTTATTTTGTTGAAATATGAGCCAATTTGTGATTAGTTTCATGTGTAATCTCAATCTTTTGCAGGAAGATGTTAAACTGATGGTCAAAACTGGGTTAGATGCATACAGATTTTCTATCGCATGGTCAAGACTCATCCCAAGTATGATTTTTACATATATAGTGTAATTTTTGAATTGTAAGTGATCATTTTAATATATGGACTATATTTGGGTCACACTTTAATCTTTATATGTTGTTCCCTGTCAGATGGAAGAGGATCTATCAATCCAAAGGGCTTACAGTATTACAACAATCTCATAAATGAGCTTATTACCCATGGTTACTGTCAAAACTCAAAACTTTCCAAATAAACTAAGTTTTTGTGGTTTTTCTATTTTGATAGATGGATTTTTGTTTTCCTTGTTGAATTATATAAAACAGGCATCCAGCCACATGTCACATTGTACCATTATGATCATCCACAAGTACTTGAAGATGAGTATGGTGGATGGGTTAGTCGAAAGATAGTGTAGGTGCTCAACTAGTGATGCTATTTTTCTTCTATATTTTATTGATTGAACTGCATAATTGGGTTACCTATCCTTTTGATTAATTTCAGTTGCAGCGGGATTTAAATCTTGGATATTTCAGCTCTTTTCTATGATTAATTTGCTTCTTTATGCTTTTGGAGTTGGGATGAATTGTCTGTCCTTTTAGCAAAGTGGATGATCTAACACAGTACATAACACTATCAAATTGGTATGTGGATGCAGGGAAGATTTCACATATTATGCAGATGTGTGTTTTAGAGAGTTTGGTGATAGAGTTGCATACTGGACTACTTTGAATGAGCCTAATGTCCTTTTAGTGGCTGGTTATGACTCTGGCAGTCTGCCACCCAAGCATTGCTCTCCCCAGTTTGGATTCAACTGCACCAAAGGCAACTCCTCAACAGAGCCATACTCGGTTGCTCATCATTTATTGTTGGCACATGCATCGGCTGTTAGATTGTATTGGGAGAAGTATCAGGTCTTATCCAATTATGCATTACTACATAAAAATATATAGAAACTCCTACTTCTGCCAAAAAAATGAATCTTCATGCCAGTTCATTGATATTTTAAGTTCCAAAAGTTTTTTAAGTACCGTCTTAGTTGCTGATTTGTTATTGTGAAACAATAATCACCACAATATGGAAATCCTGAATCTTAAAGAAAGAACAAACCATGTAAGTAAAGAAATGCTCATGATTTGTTTGGGATAACACATGATGGTGCAGGACAAGCAACATGGATTTATTGGGATCAATGTTTTTTTATATTGGTTTATTTCTCTAACAAACTCGACGAAGGATGTGATTGCTACTCAAAGAGCTCAAGATTTTGTGCTTGGCTTGTAAGTTGATGCTCTCCTTCAATAAATTCTTCTTTAGGTTGACTTTGTTCATTGGTTGGACTAGCTGTAATACTTTATTTAAGCTATCTAAATCTGTGTTTCCATTGTGTGGTTACGGCAGAATAGTTAATCCTCTGGTGTTTGGAGACTATCCTGATGTAGCAAAGAAAAATGTAGGACTAAGACTACCAACCTTCACAGGTTATGAATCCAAACAGGTTAAGGGTTCATTTGACTTCCTCGGACTAAATCACTACACCTCAGTTTATGTCAAAGACAACTCCAACTCTTTGAAATTGGAAAATAGAGATTATTGGGCAGATATGGCAGTGGAACTTATCTGTAAGCTCATCACGTATCATTTAATTATCTTTAATTGGGATTAAAACACTTTTATGTTCAGTTACTTATGACATTGCTCAGCATATGGTTTATAATTGTTTAGCTTCCTATATACATACACTTATGGAATACCTTATTGACATCATTCTCAAATTAAATTAGAAAGAATTGGAATAGCTGATTGAGTAGTTTTTTATTTTCTACTTTTTCGTTTTGTTTTATGGCAGATGATCAGGTGATAAATTCATTGGCTCACATAAGGTAAACAAGCCATGTAACTATGTAAGGGTTTCATTTATGACTAACTGTACTGTGTTTTGTTCCAGCCTTTCATGAAGCCTTGGGGTCTGCAAGCAGCATTGGAGTACGTAAAGCGGGTTTATGGCAATCCTCCTATCTACATTCATGAAAATGGTCTCTCTCCATCTCTCCTCTTAGCTGATACTGTAGAAGCAA
This sequence comes from Jatropha multifida, assembly GCA_948099535.1. Lineage (NCBI taxonomy): Eukaryota > Viridiplantae > Streptophyta > Magnoliopsida > Malpighiales > Euphorbiaceae > Jatropha > Jatropha multifida. The sequence continues at coordinate 63,822 of CANUEX010106290.1, forward strand.
GATAGAATTTTGTGCAACATATAAATTCTTCGTTGGTAATTATGCAGTTACGCCTTTTGTGAGTATTAGTATTGCCTTTCTTGACAGGTCTGAAGACAGTGCGAAATTCATCACTGGAAGACATTTCAAGGGTGAAATATATGCATTCATACATTGGGAGTCTGCTTGATGCTGTCAGGTATATATGCCTTCCCTCTTTCTCAAATTCTGGGCAGCAATTTTGACATTGTGTGCTGTTGAGCCTAATTTCATCTATTATATCTGAACTAGTAACTAGTGCACATTAACATGCCTAAACTTTTACTTTGTAACTTAAAACACACTAAGCATTAGATTTTACAAAAACAAAATTGCTAGTATCAAAATTTACAGACTTTTATTGGTGAAAGATTATGAGGGTGACACATGACATTAAAATTTTCTTTCCTCTCTCACTACTCCCTAAATCGAGATATATATATTTGATTAAAGTGAAAATGGCTAAAGAAAAAGAAAAAGAACAACTAGGAGAGGGAAAGTAAGTGAAGTGACAAGCGAGAGAGTTACTGCTGATAGGAGAACATGATTTAATACATATATATATATTAAATCTCGTATGTTAGTAACAATTCAGCAAAGACGAATGAAACTATATTGATAAAAAACGTCTCTCACTATATATAACGTAATTTACTGTTATATAAATTGATGTTCAATGTGTTATATTACAAATTGAAATTTAGACACGTTAATGTGTATGTTAGTAACAATTCAGCGAAGACGAATGAAACTAACCCTGTGCAATCGTTCTAATTTGATTCTATGTCTCCAAATTTGAAAGGAATGGATCAAATGCAATAGGGTATTTTACATGGTCCTTCTTGGATTTATTTGAACTATTGGATGGCTATGATTCTAGCTACGGCTTGTATTATGTTGATCTGGATGACCCAGAATTGAAGAGATACCCAAAGCTATCAGCAAATTGGTATTCTCATTTTCTGAAGGGAGGAAGTGCAACTTCACCAGATGAAACCATCCAACTTGGCAAAAACTTTTCATTCTTTTCGCAGAATCTCTTATTTCAATAGATCAAATAATCCAGAACATGTAATCGTTCTGAAAGTCTCTTTAGGCCTTCTGTTATTCTGGGTTTCTTGTAAAGCTTACAGCCTTTACCTCACTTGTTCTTGTAATTTTGGACTTTCAAATTTATTGTAATCTGATGAAATCCCATTTCTTAAAATAAAGAATGGAAATTTTTCACTTTGATTGTCGTTAAATTATGATTTTATTTAAAAGAAAAATAGTATTTGCATCTATGCTTTAAATTACGTTTTTTATCAATATAGATGCTTCTTTATTAATCAAATTTTAAAGTAAATAATAAATCAAAACACGTATTTTCATATTAAGAATAAAAATTAAATGTAATGTATTACAAAAGTTAAAAAATAAGCTTTAATCATAGTAAATATATCTGTGGAACAAAAAGAACTATTTATTTTTCTTAAAAATCTTTGTCGAACTGTCTGTTTTTTAGATTATAATTACAAAAAGGAGAAAAAAATAAATTCATATTTAAATTGTAATCAAATTAATACATAACTTTTATTTTTAAAAATTAGCTATCAGATTTTTAAATTATAATTTTATTAATACTTTATTAGATTTTAAAAGATTTTAAAATTTAAATGGTATTCAATCTAGAGTTTTTCAGAATCTATTAAAATTTTGTGATATTCAATTTAGACTCTTATAAAATTCATTTATATCTGACGGCATTTAATTATAACTTTTTTAAAATTCATATAAATTTAATAGTATTCAAAAAGTTGTTGATTTGGAAAAATTCTATAAAATTATTGATTTCATTGGATTTTAAAGTGTTATGTATGAATAAAAAAGTCATTCATAAATCCATCATCCAATTCAAAGATTTCAAAAGTCTTTTAAAATCTAACAGATTCTTGATCTAATATATCCCTTAATAAAATGAAAGCCAAGTGGATACCAGCGAACTTTAATCTACCCATATAGGTATCTTTTTAAAATTATACGATCAATATTCATTCTAAACCCGTTTAAATACCTATTTAAGTATTATATCCGAATCCGATTAAATATTCACTATCTGTATCATTCAAAAAACCCATTGAAAGTACTTCTTAAATGAGTAAGGTACTGCAAATCTTTAATTATCCAAATTTTAAATTTAATTAAAATGCATTTTATACTAATAATGGAGAAGGTATCAACTACCGAATCTGTTTAATATAGCGGTTAACGGGAGCGGGATGGCCGCCGATGACGCTGGCTATTACAAGCCTTTCACTGTTGGTGTTGATAAGTTTTTAATGAAGAAAATAATAATTTTGGAGAAGATGACGCATTTTGCTTTTTAATCGTATTTTTTAGTTTTTCATTTGGCTCTAAACCCATTTAATTTGTTCAATTAGGTCTAAATTAATTTTGATTGAATATATAAAAATCACTATGATTCCATCAAAGTCAATAAAAATTTATAAAAAAAAGTCTCACAAATTTTATAAAATTCTATATAGAATTCTAATGGATCTGTGAAAATCTTAGAAAATCCATCAATTCTGTCGAACTAATTTAAAATTTAACATAATTCTAATTCAATACACCCACTAGTCATTTCATACAAATTAAAAGAATTAAAGTATTATGAAATAAAAAATTATGGATCTCATTATACAATTTCAGAACTAATTTTTCGGTCATTTTTGACGATTAAGATACTATTTTAGTCTGGATGTTTAGAGCTTGTTGGTTGGATGTTTAAGATAAAGAATAAAAATTTTTTAGGATTTGCAAAATATCTGTTCGAAAGGATATAAAATAAAAAGTAGATGTAAAATATCTTTACTTTATTTCCTCGAATTTACTATTTAAAATGGGAGAAAAATAAAAACAACATAAATACAATTAAATAAAATGAATTTATTTTACTGCCACTCTTTTATTTTACCTTCAAATGAAATAAAGAGTGTAAAATAAATAGGTAAAATGAATAGTATCAGTTTACTCTCTCATTCCACACCATCCCTCGTTTTAAATACTCCCTATGTATAAACAAGGCATTAAAGTATCAATAGAATCATAAATTAGAGGTTTTATAATTAAATTTAAAAAATGGAGACCCTTATATGTTAATTGAGAATAATTTAGGGACTTTCGTATAAAAATCTAAAAAAGGCTGTTGTTATCTTCCTTGTCTTGGCCTTGACCTCACATCACTGTAATAGAAAATCTGTTTTGAACAGTTAATTGTACAATCGTAAGAAATAAAAGTAATTACAAGCTTTCTTCTTTAAGACCAAAAGATCCTGATTTGAAAACCCAAAACAGTTGTTCGTTTTCGTTGTATTCGCGGTTTGGAAATGTTACGTTAAGTCGCTAAATTGGTTAACTCAAGCAAAAAGGAAGCAGCTAAGGGTTGCCTCCTCTCTCTCCTACTGCTCTGTTTCTATCGGATTAAAAATTGCGGCCAGGATTTTACAAGTGATAATGTTGCTAAGGGTTTTTTATCTGCTAATTGTTCTGCTAAATTTAGCGGCAGCCATATTTTCTGCTGATAAATATAGCAGAAAGGACTTTCCTTCTGACTTTATTTTTGGTTCTGGTACCTCTGCTTATCAGGTTTGTTTTACTTTATCTACTTGAAATTCGAAAGAGAAAAATAAACTTTTTTTAACAATTGAAATATTTGAAAGGTGGAAGGAGCAGCAGATGAGGATGGGAGGACTCCTAGCATTTGGGACACATATGTCCAAGCGGGTCAGATTCTTGTTCATTTTCTTCTTGTTCTTTAATTACTTAGTATCACTGGGTAGTTTTTTATTCTGAATTTTGTATCTGAAATTCCAGGAAATATGGGTGGAGCAACTGGAGCTGTTTCAGTTGACCAGTATCACAAATACAAGGTGAATAAAATAAATAAATTATCAATCACAGGAAGTGAAATTTTTGTTCTTATAATCATTTTTCCGTTTATTGCAGGAAGATGTAAAACTCATGGCTGAAACTGGGTTAGATGCCTATAGATTTTCCATTTCATGGCCAAGACTTATTCCAAGTACGGTATTTCTTAAATAAAATTATTTCTGGTCTATTTAATTTGATCATGTATAAGTATATATTTATATATATACATACAAAAGACACATCTTGATTTCTTTCAGATGGAAGGGGACCTGTTAATCCAAAAGGTTTACAGTATTACAATAACCTCATCGATGAACTTGTTAGCCATGGTAACTGCTAATAAAATCCTTTCAAAATGCACAAATTTGTTTGCAATTTGATTGATACATTAATTCTTTTATTAATTTTTCTCTCTCAGGCATCCAGCCACATGTTACATTGTACCATTATGATCATCCGCAGGCGCTTGAAGATGAATATGGGGGATGGGTTAGCCGAAAGATTGTGTACAAAATTTATCTGCATTGAGATTGAAAATGCTTTTTTGAAAAAATATATTTGTCTTAATAACTAATCATATTTGTGGATGCAGGAAAGACTTCACGGCTTATGCAGAAGTGTGTTTTAGAGAGTTTGGCGATAGAGTCAAGCATTGGACTACATTGAATGAGCCCAATATTTTTGTAATTTTTAGTTATGATGTTGGAATGTTACCGCCTAGTAGATGCTCTCCTCCATTTGGATTCAATTGCTCTCAAGGCAATTCTACATCTGAGCCATACTTAGTTGCTCATCATCTCCTTTTGTCACATGCCTCCGCTGCAAGATTGTACAAGGACAAATATCAGGTCTTACCCTTTCCTTTCTTTCTTTTTTTTTTGAGAAGATTTCCTTTCTTTCTTTGTTCTTTTTTTTTTTTAAAAAAAAAAAGAAAAATCAATTTATGTTTCTTATTTCTAGTTGTTAGTAAAAGTAGTTAATCCTTTTGTTTCTTATTAATCATGGCCATAGTAGTGCAGAGCAAACAGCTTGGATTAGTTGGGATTAATGTTTATGCGTTTGGGATGGTTCCTCTAACAAACTCAACTGAGGATCTTCTTGCAACTCAAAGAGCCAATGACTTTTATCTTGGCTTGTAAGTTCGAAGCTAAAAAGTCTTCTACTTTTTTCTTGTCCAGCATGTTGGGTTGGTCGTGGAAATCAAATGAATATAGAATTTTCTGGGTTTTTTTTTTTTAAAAAAATTAAGTAGCTTGGATAAGCTTTGACATTTTATTAACGCTTTTGGCTACTTCTTTGCTTGTTCCAGGATAGCGGATCCTGTGGTTTTTGGAGACTATCCTGAATCAGTAAAGAGAAATGCAGGATCAAGATTACCAGTGTTCACTGACCACGAATCCAGTCAGGTTAAGGGGTCATTTGATTTCCTGGGGCTGAATTACTATGTCTCGATAAAGGTAAAAGATAACTACGCCAGCCTCAAGTCAGAGCATAGAGATTTAATTTCAGACTCGGCAATAGAAATGATATGTAAGATCTTATCATCATCGTGCCTTGTTCTGGTTTAATTGAAAGTTTGAATTAACCAATTAGACTTGGTTCTCAATTCCCTCAGCTAAATTATGAAATTAGTGTCTTTTTTTTTAATTTGTATATACAAGTAACTACTTGTAGAATTTAATATTTATTACTATACAAATTATAAATAGTATATTTGTTTCATTAATAATCAAAATTACTGAACAAAAATATTTAGATTCAACAAGGTTTAGGTTTTCTAGTGGTTTTTTGTTCAATTAATGCTCGTTTCTATAGAAGCTGTAGTTGAAGTGTTCATGCATTAAGTTAACTGCATGTTTATATATATTTTGTAGCTTGTTGATTTATTTGGAATTTATTTATTGCTGCAGTTGATAATGATTTTTCAAAGGATGAGGTAAGAAAAGTTGGAACATATAATAATCACTGAAATAATTTTTCAAAAAAAAAAAATTCTAAGCAGTTGAGGTTTATATATTTTCTGACCATGTTTCTGTCTTTTTAATGTATATTATCAAACTCATCAGTATCCTATAGATGGAAGGGGTCTGCAAGTAGTTCTGGAGTACTTCAAGCAAGTTTATGGCAACGCTCCTGTTTACATTCATGAAAATGGTCTCTCTCTCTCTTTCTCTTGTAAACACCATTTTATACTAATTTTAAAAAAAGAATTCACGAAAAATGTTTTTTTTTCCCCTTTTTTAAATTGCAGGGCAGAGGAACCAACGCACTTCATCCTTGGAAGATGCTTCGAGGGTGAAATATATGCAAGCATATATTGGAAGTGTGCTTGATTCTATCAGGTATATATATAAATATTGTGAAAATGCTATTAACAGTATTTACGTTTGCTTGATTTAATATTGTGCAACAACCTCAAATTTATGGAAGGAATGGATCGAACACGAGAGGGTATTTCACATGGTCCTTCTTAGATGTTTTTGAGTTACTGGGTGGCTATGAAGTATGCTTTGGCCATTATTACGTTGACTTAGATGATCCTCTTTTGGAAAGACATCCTAAGCTCTCCGCACATTGGTACTCTCAATTTTTGAAGGGATCAACCGTTGCTGAAGATGGAATAATTCAGCTCCCCACAACACAAAATTTCTCGTCACTTGATCATCCAAGCCCTGGTTAATTAACATAATTAATGTATTTTAAATGGCTACTTATATATATGTTAATATTTTTTTTTTTTGTAAAAAACGCCTATTACTAGGACTCGGACTTAGTCACAGTTAAAGCTCTTCGCCCCTCTCTATAGACGTGTAGTTTGATGTTGGTACTGTAATTTAAGGATGGTGATTATAAATTTTTATTTTATAATTGTCAAGTGACAATTTTGTCTTACATAGTGAAAAAAGAATAATGAAATTCAATGGTATGTTGATGCTGAAATTGAGTTTTAGTTTTCGATGGCTCTCTTCAAGATTCTTTAACTTGTAATTGTAATTCATGCCCCTGTGGGTTGTCTTATGATGTAATTTTTTCTTTTTTGAAATTTATTATAATTGCATAAATTTACTTTAATTGCAACGCGAGAATAAATTTTAAGGGATAAATATTTAGGAAACTGAGGAAGTATTATTATTTGGAGGATAATTTAATTAAATTAATGAATATTGGCTATAATTTAGGATACTTAATTGATTTTTATATTTCAGTATTTGATGAAAAAAGAAAAAGACGAAAAGGTATACAAAAACAAAAACAAAAGGAAAATAAAAATAAAATCATTTATTGTCAGAGTTTACGTATACGCTGTTTAGTTTTCTGAAATATAGGAACGTAGGAAAACTACAAATTGGCAAGCGGTTTGACAAAGTAGGAGAAACCAGAAAGGGCTAAGTTTGTCCAGTGCGCTGGAGAGGAATAGAAGCAAGCGACATGTGCTGTGCTGTCCAGTAATTTTTCAAAGTGAAAGCAACTCTTTGTCTCTTCTCCAGCGTCTTCTCTCTCTTTGAGTCTGCTAAGAATCTTGAAATAATATATGTGTGCCATTTTGTTTTGTCTTCTTAGGATTTAATTAATTTGGTCTGATGTGTGAAAGCGCCAACTAATTAAATTATTTTATTTTTCTTTTTGCATGAAAAAGCTCCTCCTTCAAATTAATTTCAGCCGTCTGTGTTTGTTACATTTGGATATTCAATTTCGAGAATTATTTAATACTTTTCTTCAAAATATATCATTTTAGAAATTAAATATTTCATAATATTTGATTATTTGGCACTTAAATCTCATATTTATTATTAGAATTACTGTTTAGTCTCTCACTTAATTATAAATTAAAAAGTTTAATAGAATTAAATTTTAATGTAATTCACCAAATAAGAATTATACAGTCAGGGCCATGGCCCCCTGACTCAAAAATTTCTTTTATATATCTGAGAAAATGACTTTCGCGGGAAATTTGTTAATTGTTGTACATCCTGATTAACGTTTAAATCCAAATAAAAACATAATTTTTGCTTTTGTTTTCTTTTTAATCTTTTCATTATTTTTCTTTTAATTTGCAATAACTAAAACATAAAACTAAATACTCACAAAATAATTATTCAATAATTCAAAATTAGTTGTTTATTTAATCAAATAATGCAAAAAAATTCTTTGCTAGAAATAGAAATGGAAGTTTCCTATCACTTTTCTTATGAATTGAAGGAGTTAACTTGTTTAGATAGGTCCATAGTATGAATTAAACAAATAGAAATGAATTTTTTTATGAAATCAAAGTATTTCTGATTATATATTAAAAAAAATAAAATTTCAATTCTAAACAAATTTTAATTTTTATTGATCTGATTCGGGAGTCCTGTTTAAACAAGATTATATGGATAAATTGCATAAATTCGGTATAAATAGCCTACACAATTGAAAATGGAAGGTTTGAACAGGGAAAATAATCATAACCCATCATTAGTTACAAGAGTGTGATTTGAGGATGCTAAAGCTTCATTACTGGCTAATTATTGCGCTGTATTTAGCGGCAGCTGTCTGTTCTGCTGGTAAATATAGAAGGGAAGACTTCCCTCCTGGCTTCGTTTTTGGTGCTGCTACCTCTGCTTATCAGGTTTGCGCATCAAATCTTTTTCACTTTTTGATGTTTCATTTAAAGTCAGAGATAGAGTTTCATGGGTGTTTGTATATTTTCTATACTTCAAAAGGTTGAAGGAGCAGCGAAAGAGGATGGGAGAACTCCTAGTGTTTGGGATACCTTTTCTAATGGAGGTTAATGTCTTCTTCTATAACTTATTTAACTTATTTTCTTAATTAATTTGTACAGTTTTTGTTATCATCAATTGAGCGATTAATATTGTAATTAATATTCCAGGTGGAGATGTGGCAATTGATCAGTACCACAAATACAAGGTTTAAGTTTGATATGAATTGTTTTTATTAACATTAATTATGTCTAATTTGAATCACCAGGAAGCCATTTTTGTTGTACTAGGGACTATTTTGTTACTGGGTTTCATTGAAATCTTGCAGGAAGATGTCAAACTTATGGCAGAAACTGGATTAGAGGCTTATAGATTTTCCATCTCATGGTCAAGACTTATTCCAAGTATGAATCCTCAATAAATAATTAAATAAAGCAATTTCTATTTTATTTGATATTACACCTTCACGTGTTATCTCTGTCAGATGGAAGAGGACCTGTCAATCCGAAGGGCTTACAGTATTACAACAATCTCATTAATGAACTTATTAGCCATGGTTAGATCCAAATGATTAAAAAAAGTTTTTTTCTTTGTGTTCTTTTATTTTATATTTTTTCAACTTTTGGATAGTGAAAGGGTTTTTCCGGTGTATTCTCATATGAAGTTTATCTTTTCATTTTGTTAAATCTTTTTATGATGAAGCAGGCATCCAAGCGCATGTTACTTTGTTAAATTATGATCATCCACAGGCACTTGAAGATGAATACGGAGGATGGATTAGCAGAAAAATGGTGTATGATTCTTTTCTGAGTCCTGCTCTTAGTTTGTATCTTTGTGCTGTGGGTACACTACATTCCCTACATGAAAGTGATAAAAAAAGACCAAATTTCTTATGTGGATGCAGGAAAGACTTCACAAATTATGCAGATGTGTGCTTCAGAGAATTTGGAGACAGGGTTTCAACTTGGACTACCGTAAATGAGCCAAATATCTTTGCAGTTGGAGGCTATGACCAAGGAATAACAGCACCCGGACGATGTTCTTTTCCATTTGGATTCAACTGCTCAAAAGGCAACTCCTCCTATGAGCCATATTTAGCAGGTCATCATATGCTATTGGCTCATGCATCAACTGTAAGATTGTACCGGAAAAAATATCAGGTACCCATCTCGTTAGTCTTTTCCATTTATCTTTCTGAATAAATATTTTGTATTTTTCAAAAAACAAATCAATATGCAGAGAAAGCAAAATGGGACTATAGGAGTGACCCTCTATGCCTTTTGGCTTCTCCCTCTAACTAATTCAACAGAGGATGTTACTGCTACACAAAGAGCCATAGACTTCTACCTTGGTTGGTAAGTCAATTAGGAACAGTAGCTAGGTAGTTCTCTTTGAACTGGGTTTTTGAAGCCATTGACTATGTTTTTGCAGGTTTCTAGATCCATTAGTGTTTGGAGACTATCCGGAAATAATGAAGCAAAATATAGGCTCTAGACTTCCAGTGTTGACCAAGCAAGAATCCAAATTGGTTAAGGGAGCATTTGATTTTGTAGGCCTTATACATTACAGTACAGTTTATGCCAAGGATAATCCCGATGCTCTGAAATTGGAATATAGAGATTTCGGTACAGATATGGCAGTAACTCAATTTTGTATGCTCTTGACAATCCGTTCATTACCTGTAGCAACTTCTTATGCATGCATATGGAACTGAAATTAACTGATTGGTTTTACGGTTGTGGCAGTGGATGCAGATAATCCATATTCAATATTTCCAGAGGAAGTAAGCTGATAGTCAAGTATGCAAGTGCTACTAAGTATTTCATTCTATTACTAACCACATCTGTTTTTTTGACTTAGCTTCCAATAAGGCCTTGGGGTCTGCAAGGAGTATTGGAGTACATTAAACAAACTTATGGCAATCCTGCTGTTTACATTCATGAAAATGGTCTGACTCTCCTCCTCCTCCTCTCTCTCTCTCTACATTCATAGATGTTGTAATAAAAAAAAAAAAGTTGATGTTGATTGATTTTTCAGGTCAAGTGACTCCACATAATTTTTCATTGGAAGACATACCAAGGGTGGAATATTTACAGGCATACATTGGAGGTTTACTAGATGCAATCAGGTTTTTTATTTTGCCTGTTTGAGTATGTGACCAGTAAAATGAGCTTTCTAATTAATAAAAGATTGATTTGGCTTTTTTCTTTTTGGGTTCACATGTGAAGGAATGGATCGGACACAAGGGGATATTTTGTATGGTCATTCTTAGATGTATTTGAGTTGTTAGGGAATGGTTTCGGATCAAGCTATGGCCTGTATTTTGTAGATGTGGAGGATCCAGATTTGAGAAGAGAAGCCAAGCAATCTGCACATTGGTATTCCAACTTTTTGAAAGGAAATGTTCAAGTTGATGGAGAAAATATTTCTAGTATAGCACAAGGACACTCCTTCGTATCATAGGTTAATGTTAATGTTATTGTTACTGTTACTACGTTGCTCGAAACCATAAAGAATATACAGGCTAATAAATTGAGGTTAAAATTCTCTGTCAAAAGCAACATGTAGCATTACATTAGTGTTTTTAGTAAAAATCTCTGTTATGTTGTTGAAAGTTCTAATAAATATATTTCTCTGTTATTTGTATGAGGTTTGGTGTTTCTTTTTATGAACGTCAGTCTTTGGTGTTTCTCTGTTATCTGCACATTCAACTTGAGAGAGAAAATCTGTCCAGTCCTGCTGAGAAACACTTGTGTCAATAGGTTAATGATGTGTATTCTTCAGTCGGATGGATTATCAACACATTGCTTGTAAGCAAATCAATATGTAACAGTGCACTGACAATAATTAGTGCCAACAGAATTTATCTTGTTAATGTATTGTAGAGAGAATAGTGAAACCACTGATATTGTTTATCCAACAAGCTCTCTCTCTTTTGGAAGTTCAACAATATCCAGACTGTAAAACAGAGGAAATGATGTTTTCCAAAACAATGAATTGATCGAGAAAGTTATCTTTTTTTTTTTTTCCGTAGAACTTGGAGGTTTAATCCGGCCTTTTTAGCTCTACCAGTAAAGTGCAGTTATCGAAAATGGAATTTGTGGATCTCACCCTTAGAGTTTGCTCACCACCTATGGCTAGAAAGTTACTTCACGGTCCAGAAAGCCATATGATAATGTAAGTTACAAGAATGGACTGGATTTTCAATGTATTTCATGTTTGTAAATTGTAGGAGACTGGGCTCATATGAGTGGCCAGAGACAGTCTTTCTGTTCGTTTATAGTGAATCTAACAGAACAATCTCTGTTGCGGTCCTTGAAAGTTCAACTAAAAGTACAACTTGATGCATTTATTTACGTCTTTGTATGTTTGGCCGGTAATTTCCATCCTGCGGACAGTTGGAACCGCGCGTTTTGCTTCTCTTAAACAGTTAAACTAGTACAAAACTACAGCTGTTGCTGTTTTTGTCTTTTAGCAAATTATTCTCATTTATTAAAACAAATAAATATCCCTAGTAGATGTGGACCCGATCTATTTTATTATTAACATTTTTCAGTAACTAAGAGCTTGTTTTTTTGATAAAATAAGGAGGGATATAAGTGAAAGTTTATTGGTATTTTCAAAATACCTTCCCCGCTAAAATAGGAAGTGGATAAACCGCGCATCATTTCAATTATTTACCGCGGCGGCTACGACGACGACGACACTGAGCCGTCGTCCTCCATAATCCGTTATCCGTTACAGTTATTCCGTTATTTCTTTCCATGTTCCCTCTCCTCCTCCCGACAGCAAAATAAGGTCGTCGTCCCGTAAACACAGATTCAACGTGGAACCCTCTGCTGCAATCAATAAATATCTCACACCCTGCAAACCCAAAAGCCTGTTCAAATGTCTTTCGAACACCGCGATCTTCATTGTTCGCAATATTTCTTTTCGGTAAAGCCTACAGAAGTTTAAATTTGTCTCGTTTTTATGATTTTGAAGGTTTGATGTAAAGTTGCACCGGAGTTCAAGAAGTGGAGAGGTAGATTTTTTTTTATCTCCTGCTGTATTTTTACTATTTTTGAAATAATGGCTATTTCTTGATATTATGACGTAAATTCGTTTTCTTTTATTGTGGATAATGAGAGAAAATTATGATTTCGAAAATGAGATCAACTTTGCAGGAGGTGGGTTGGGCTTGCTTGCTACCATTGATTGCAATTACATTTCGGAACTTCTTAGTTCACATAACAGGGAAATTCAAAGACCTGTTGTTAAATGGGGGCAAAGAAATTTGAACCTCTTAAAGAGTGAAAAATGAGAGACAAACATGTATTATGGACCTTTAATTACATTTATAGACCTGGTCCTGCATTTAGTCATACCTCATGTAGTTTCCAGAGAAGCTGGCGTCACTCATTTCGTGGCAAGAAATAGACATATACATCAATTTTCTATAAGTGCATGCTTTGAAGGGAAGAGAAATATACACCACTACTCCCTCTGCTTTGATCCTTAACTTGTGGCTAAGGATGATGAAGTTTTGTCACTTGCTAATTCTTTTGCTAAATGTAGCAGTGACCGTCTTTTGTGCTGATACATATAGCAGGAAGGACTTTCCTCCTGGCTTTGTTTTTGGTGCTGGTACCTTTGCTTATCAGGTCTGCTTCCTGAAACCTTTCTTGTATGTTTTTTTTACTTTTAGATGTTTCACTTTCACTTAACTGGATGATAAAAGGGGAAGGGGAAGGTTTTTTCTGTGTGTGTGTGAGAGAGAGAGAAAACGGTTTCACGGGTATATAATATTTTTCAAAGGTGGAAGGAGCTGCACATGAGGATGGGAGGACTCCTAGCGTCTGGGACACCTTTTCTAATGGAGGTCAGTGTCTTTTCTATAACCTAATTGAATTTGCTCTTAATTGATTCATAGTAGTGTTTGAGTTATTTTTGGCGTAGTCACCAATCAAGAGCAGATGGGCCTGCAGTGGGTAGAATGATGAAATTTATGATTCTAAGCAATTAATTTTCACTAAATATTCCAGGTGGAGATGTTGCAGTTGATCAGTATCACAGATACAAGGTAAAGCATGCTGTAAATTGTCTGTTAGCATTAAGTACATATGATTAATTTGAATTGTAAAAGGCTATATTTCTTGGAGTACCAAACTCATGGCTGAAACTGTTGCAGGAAGATGTTAAACTCATGGCTGAAACTGGGTTAGAGGCCTACAAATTTTCCATCTCATGGTCAAGACTTATCCCAAGTATGCTTTCTTAAGTGCAGTGCAACTCATATGAAGCAATAAACAGAAAGCAATTTCTAGTTTATTTAATCTCAAATTTTTCTGTCAGATGGAAGGGGACATGTAAATCCAAAGGGCTTAGAGTATTACAACAACCTCATCAATGAGCTTATAAGCCATGGTGCGACCTGAAAGCTAAATAAGTTCTATGTTTTTTGTTTTTTTTTTTTTTTTTTGAGAAAGAGAGAGCTATATCACTTTTGTCTTGTCTAGTGAAACATGCAACTGTTGTTAGTATTCCTGTGTATATAAAGTTCTTTTCCTTTAATAGATGCTTTTTTATCCCCTTCTTGATGGAGCAGGTATTGAAGCACATGTTTCTTTGTTCAATTATGATCATCCACAATCACTTGAAGATGAATATGGAGGATGGATTAGCCGAAAGATTGTGTACGATACTTTTAACTTTTGCTGCTCTTTCTTGTGGCGGGGGTACTTTCCCCTTCATCAGAGATAGCAAGGAAGTGCTGAAAGGACTAAATTTTTGCATGTGGATACAGGAGAGACTTCACAGCCTATGCTGATGTGTGCTTCAGAGAATTTGGTGATAGGGTTTCATCTTGGAGTACTATAAATGAGCCGAATGTCTTTGCTCAGGGAGGCTATGACCAGGGAATAACACCACCAGGACGATGTTCTCCTCCATTTGGAATTGGTCATTGCTATAAAGGCAACTCCTCCTATGAGCCATACTTGGCAGCTCATCATATCTTGTTGGCTCATGCCTCAACTGTAAGATTATACAGGAACAAATATCAGGTACCAATCATCTTATTTTGTTTATTTTTCCCAAGGAAATGTTTCTTATGTTTGATTTCAAATAATCAGGACAAGCAACATGGAGTTATAGGGGTCACCTTCTTTGCCATTTGGCTTGTTCCCCTAACCAATTCAACAGAGGATGTAGTAGCTACAGAAAGAGCTAAAGACTTCTTCTTTGGTTGGTGAGTGAATGAGGGATTAACTCGGTTTGTAAACTTTCTTGAAGTCATCAACTGTATTGTCTTTATTGTCTTGCAGGTTTTTAAATCCCCTGGTGTTTGGAGATTATCCGGAAATGATGAAGAAAATTGTAGGCACAAGGCTTCCAGCCTTGACCAAACAAGAATCCGAATTGGTTAAGGGAGCATTTGACTTCATAGGACTTATACATTACACTACAGTTTATGTCCAGGATAACTCTGAAAGTCTTAAATTAGAAACCAGAGATTTCACTGCAGATGCAGCAATAAATATGTCTTGTAAGTTCTTGACCAACTTTTTTGTATGCTGCTACTCTTTTTGAAAGTGAAACCAACTCATTGATTTTATGGTTCTTGCAGTCGACAAAGAGAATCCGTTTATAATAATCCCAGAAGAGGTGAGCTGAGGTAGTAGTAAAGCATGTAAAAAAAGACGTGCTGGTAGCTACTGTTGTTGTTTTTTTTTTTTTTTTTGGTATTACTAATCAGTTATGTCTGATTCAGTTTCCATTAAGGCCTTGGGGTCTGCAAGCATTATTGGAGTATATTAAGCAAACTTATGGCAATCCTCCTGTTTACATCCACGAAAATGGTCTGCTTGTTTCCCTGTTTAAGTGCTTTATATTTGCTCACTTGTTTACAATTCTATTAATATAGTTACTGTCGCAAAATTATGTAACATTCTGAAAATTAGTTTACTTTCAAGTGAAAAATCAGTGTTTATTCATTTGGCAGGTCAAGTCAGTCCACATAATTCTTCATTGGAAGACACATCGAGGGTTAAATATCTGAATGCATACATTGGGAGCTTGCTAGACACAATCAGGTTCTTGATTTTACATCAATCTTGATTGCATAACGAGTAAAAGGATCCTGACCATAAATTCCGAGGATTGATTTGGATTTGTTTCTTGATTTACGAATTCGACTATTTTATATCCCATCTAACCTCTTCCTTTATTTTTTTTTTTTTTCCATTCACAAATTTTTGTTAGGAATGGGTCAAATACAAGGGGGTATTTTGTATGGTCTTTTTTAGATGCATATGAGATACTGGGTAATGGATTCCAAATGAGCTTCGGCCTGTATTTCGTAGACGTGGAGGATCCAGGCTTGAAAAGAAAACCAAAGCAATCTGCACACTGGTACTCCAACTTTTTGAAAGGAAATATCCAACTTGAGAGAGAAAATCTGTCCAGTCTTGCTCAACAACACTTGCCTCAGTAGGCTACTGATGTCTGTTAACTCATTGCTTGTAAAGCAAATTAATATGTAACGGTACACGAACAATAATTAGCGACAACATTATTTCTTCTGTTAATGTATTACAGCGCGTGTAATAAAATCGTTTCTGTTATATGTTCTTGAGAGTTCCATTAGGGGTTTTATGAGTGGTTAGAGCCGGGTCCTTCTTTCTTTCTGTTTCTTGAAAAGCTATTGGCCGGCAAAAGAAAAAGGAAGGAAAGGGATCCTCTGTAAGACCATAACCAATTACGTGTGAAAGACAGGTGTGCGGATTTTGTCTTGTGATAATTAATTAGCATTAATTCTACAAGAATCTCTTTTGTTTTGTTTTGTTCTCTCTTTTCTTTCTTTTTATCTTATATGGAAATTTCAGATGAAAAAGACATCAAAAGCATTGGAGCTTTTGGATTTATTTTTCATTGCTAATATATCAATTCCTCCGTTCATTTTAAGTGTTTAATGCGTTTTTTCTCTTTGTCGTACAATTCATTTATAAGTATTTTTTACTAAAATAGGGATTGATTGATAATTTTTTTTAAAATTTTTATATGATTACTTTAAACCTAAATGACAATATGGTGGAAAAAAAGATTAGTTCTTTAATCATGAAAACAAACACGTATCGGTCGGTCCTAGTCAGATCTCTATATGAAAAATTAACAGATACAGATACTGTGGAAGAGAGAACGACAACGACAATGATCTGTTTGCCTCAATCATCCTTCATCTCTTCCCTGCTTCTTCTCCTCCAGCCTTGCTTCTGCCGCGACCATCTCAAACGCAAAAACTCTATTCAAGTATCTTTCAAGCACCACGATCTCCATTGTCAAAGTTTAATAAAAAGTTAAGTGTAATTCATGATGATGGGTGGTTCTTGATTGTAGAAAGCAAAAAGATTTCTGTTATTAGTATTACTGTTAACGATAAATTTTGCAGTTTTAGAGGCCATATTTGGATGAAATTGTAATTACAAATTCTGTAAAAAAAACAATAATAAATAAATATATAAAAAAGATAACAGAATATATTAAAAATATTATTTAAAAAAAGACAGGAATGGAAAGTGGGTTGCTTGACAATTGACTATTGACGATTTAGGCTCTTATCTCTGCATTTTTGTACCCGCATCCCAATAGGCTATTTATTAGGCAAAAGAGGAAGGCTTTTCTATTTATGTCACTAGTAAAGTACAGAATAACAATACTATTGTTGATCCAGTCTCTTGTCAAGGATAACGTGGAAATTTATCCTAAAGGCCAAAGATTTACGGACAACCATGTTCATAACTCTTTGTCGTGGCTAGAAATAGACATATTGTATGAAAGGGAAAGATTTTAACTTTGGAAAAGAATCACAAAGCATAATCAAACACCCCCTCATCACTTCCTTACTTTTTCTCCATTATGAGCTTGTGATTATTGATTGACGATGCTGAGGCTTTATTACTTCCTAACTCTGTTGCTAAATTTAGCAGTAACAGTCTTTTGTGCTGATAAATATAGCAGGGAGGACTTCCCTCCTGGCTTTGTTTTTGGTGCTGCTACCTCTGCTTATCAGGTATGCATTACTGTATGTCAAATACTTTTGCAGAGCTTTTATCTTTTTGCGAAAGAGAAGGATTGATGTGATGAGTATGCATATATTCTCGAAATTAAGGTGGAAGGAGCGGCACATGAAGATGGGAGGACTCCTAGCGTCTGGGATACCTTTACTCATGGGGGTCAGTATCTTCTTATATGACTTAATTTAATTTTTCTTTAATTGATTTGTAGCGTTTAGAGTGATGGGCAGCAGGTGAAATTATGATTATAAGCGAGTAATTTTCTAATTAATATTCCAGGTGCAGATGTTGCAGTTGATCAGTATCATAGATACAAGGTAAAGCATGATGCAAATTGTTAGATAGAACCGGATGCATGTAGTTAATTTGTATCACAAAAAAAAAGCTGTGTTTTCTTGGACCACAGGATATTTTGTGATATGTATATTTATTGCAGGAAGACGTGAAACTTATGGCAGAAACTGGGTTAGAGGGTTATAGATTTTCCATCTCGTGGTCTAGACTTATTCCAAGTATGATACCCTACGTAAATAATTAAATATAGCAATTTCCGGTTCATTTGATATTAAATCTTTATGTATTATCTCTGTCAGATGGAAGAGGACCTGTTAATCCAAAGGGCTTGCAGTATTACAACAATCTCATCAATGAACTTCTTAGCCGCGGTGAGATCCAAAACACAAAACAAGTTTTTGATTTTCTTTTTTTTTTTTTTAAAAAAAAAAAAAACAAGAATTTCTAGTTAGTAAAAAAGTGTATTTCCTGTGTAATCCTATACATTCTATTACATCTTGTTGAATCCCCTTTATGATGAAGCAGGCATCCAAGCACATGTTTCTTTGTTCAATTATGACCATCCACAGTCACTTGAAGATGAATATGGAGGATGGATTAGCAGAAAAATGGTGTATGATACTTTTTTGAGCCTGGATCTTAATTTGTTTCTTTGTGCTATGGGCACAGTCTCTGCATCAGTTACAAAAATTGATAAAAAAAAAAGAGAGAGCAAATTTCTGTTTGTGGATGCAGGAAAGACTTCACAAATTTTGCAGATGTCTGCTTCAGAGAATTTGGAGATAGAGTTTCAACTTGGAGTACTATAAACGAGCCAAATATTTTTTCAGTAGCCGGCTATGGGCAGGGAGTAGCACCACCTGGACGATGTTCTTCTCCATTTGGATTATTCAATTGCTCCAAAGGAAATTCTTCCTATGAGCCATACTTGGCAGCTTACCATATACTCTTGGCTCATGCATCAACTGTAAGACTGTACAAGAAAAATTATCAGGTACCAATCACTTCATCTTCTGTATTTATCTTCCCGAGAAAATATTTTTCAGGATGGATTTCATATAATCAGGGCAATCAACACGGACTTATAGGGATCAGCCTCTTTACCTTTTGGCTTCTCCCACAAACTAATTCCACAGAGGATCAAGCAGCTACAGAAAGAGCCAAAGACTTCTTTTTCGGTTGGTAAGTTAAAAAGGGAGTGAATATGTATGGCAATCTTTTCAAAAACTCATCTACTGTGTCTCTCTTTATTATCTTGCAGGTTTATGAATCCCCTAGTTTTTGGAGATTATCCAGAAACGATGAAGAAATGTGTAGGCTTAAGACTTCCAGTTTTGACCAAGGAAGAATCCAAATTGGTTAAGGGAGCATTCGACTTCCTAGGAGTTATACATTACACTACAGTTTATGTCCAGGATAACTCCCAAAGTGTTAAATTGGAAACTGGAGATTTCTATAATGACATGGCAGTAAATATATTTTGTATGTGCTTGGCAGCAAACAAATGTATATAAATTGCCAACCTTCTTGAAACTGAAATTGACTCTTCTATTTTATGATTCTTGCAGTGGGTGAGGATGACCCATACGCCATATTCCTAACAGAAGTGAGCCATTTTGAAAATATATTGAGCCTCAGTACCTGGTGTCCCATTGCATTACTAACCATTTCTGTCGTTTTGACTTAGCTTCCAATAAGGCCTTGGGGTCTGCAAGGAGTTCTGGAGCACATTAAGCAAACTTATGGCAATCCTCCTGTTTACATCCATGAAAATGGTTTCGCTCTCCTCTCTTTGCACAAAGAAAATGTTTGAAAATTTGATTGATGTAATTATTTATTGTTGCGAACTTAGTGATATAATCTGAATTTGACGGAAAAATTGGTGTTTAATCATTTTGCAGGTCAAGTGAGTCCACAAAATTCCTCATTGGAAGACACAACAAGAGTGGAATATCTGCAAGCATACATTGGGAGTTTGTTAGATGCAATAAGGTTCTTTATTTTTGCCTGTATATTTGATTTATATGCAATCAGTAAAATGAGGGTTGTGACTTGGTTTTCTTTCATCCTTAAAATTGTCTAGGAATGGATCGGATACAAGAGGATATTTTGTGTGGTCCTTTTTGGATTTGTTCGAAATAGTTGGTCATGGTTTCGAGTCAACATATGGTCTGTACTTCGTAGATGTGGAGGATTCAAACTTAACAAGAAAACCCAAGCAATCTGCACATTGGTACTCCAAGTTCTTGAAAGACTCAAATTCCAGTATCCAACTTGAGAGAGAAAATTTACCGAGTTTTCATCAGGAACAACAGGTCGTAGCTTATCAGTAAGCTTTTATCAGAGTTCCAATAAGCTTTTCAATTGTAACTCCTTCGTTCATTTCTTATAAGCACATTGAAGTGTAATTTCAGTCTGCGTTCAGTGCAAAATTTCAGTTTTGTTGATGAATGATCCAAACAATCTATTTGGTTTCTATTAAATATTTCTTCCCCTAAATACTTGTTACGTGGGACTCTCCTACTGTATACCGAACAATCTCTCAATGCTCTTCAAAGTTCAGCTATGGTTTAATCTAAAAACAACAGAAATGAAGTTTTCCAAAATAATGAACTAAATAGACTCCTCATATAGTCACATGATTCAGAAAATAACTTTACAGTTTCAGAAAACCACGTGATGCTGCAAATTTCATCAAATTTACAAAAATGAGAACAGTTCCGATTGTGACACAACCTTGTTTGTCTTTTGATTGCATATAATTAATGTTTCCAATAAATGGGATAAATTTCATTATAGGCTTCTGCAACCACGCTCAACATCAGATCCTCTACGATCAGTGCCTATGCCAAAAGCTGCTAGATCTGTTGCCTGGATTGGGACTGCTGTTGCTCTGATGAAATGATCCCCAACCTGAGTCCCTGTCAGATGACACGTGTTGTAGATGAGGTAACTGCTCTCTTTCCCATGCATGAAAGTGATTTTCTGGTTCTTGTAGATTCTGGCCTGATGAACTTGGAGGAATGATTAAGAAGCCACTATGATCATGCTGAGGGGGTGCTGGCACTACTGTGTGCAAGCCCCTCGGACCATCAAATCTCCTAACACCATGAACAATGGGTGGTGGAATACCAGGTGGACTGCCAGAATGTTGGCGGTGATGAAAAGCATGGGCAATCTGGATCCTTTCATGGGTCCTAGCACCACTGCCTGGATGCCGAGGAAAAATAGACGACACAAACGAGCTGCCAGCTGAAGAACCAGACCTATTAATAGGAGATGCAGACAGCACCATTAGTCTTATGCACTCTTGATGACAAAATAATATCGACAAAACATGCATTATTTCACTTCTGTAATCATCAATTGCAACATATTCATTCACTTGCTGGATTTCAAAACAGGCACCATTGAAAAATGTTTGGCAATGGAGGACAAACCGACAATTGAGAATGTTAATGAAGTAACCATGAATTTCTTAAAATAAAAGAAACCAACTCTAATGTTGGACAAGGGAAAGGAAAGATCACAATTAATATTATACACTGCTTACCCATGACCAAATGGAATTGGATGTGGAAAAGATGTGGGCCGCATTCTTGTATCTGATTCACCATTAGAAGATCTGAATGTCAGAGGAACAGAAGCAGGGTCAACACCATTTGCGTGGCTACTAGATACAGAGAAAGGAGGGGAACGACGGCCCCAACTCTGGTATTGAATATTGATGGCAGGAAAAGCATGGGCACTAAAGATCTCGTGATGTCCAGATAGGCCATTCCAGTGATGATTGAAGTTAGGATCATCAATGCTACCATTAGACCTTGATGAGTTGGGAGAAATTGGTCCAACATATGCAACATAAGAATGAGCCACTGATGATGCAGCAGTGTGCTCAGCATATATCGAATGGTGGCCCCTTAAGTCATGATCTACATAATGAAGAAAATTCATTCTCATCTTATACTTCCACGGGCACCTTTGGATTTTTCATAGGAAATCAATTAATAACATAAAACTTACAGTTGTTGGATGGAGATTCTACTTCCCTGGAATTACAAAAGAATTAATTCATCAGCAAAGCAACGAATATGTTATTATTACCGAAACTGCCCAAGGTTTTAAGGCATAAGAAATGATAAGAACACTCTTAAGCTAAGAAAATGGTTTCATTTGCATACTACTGTTATGCTCTTATTTAACCATCACAAAAGAGAACAAGAGACCATAGTCCACAAGAAGGCTAGAGCAATAACCAAGAGATATGAAACTTAACCTTAAAAGAATAATAAAGCAATGAAATAATCCAATTAATAACAAACCCAGAGCAACTCCATACGCAAAAACTTCTCTATATTCAAATTCCCAGTAAACAAGTTATTGTCTTCTGTTGCCAGAGTGCAATATATCAGTTCTCTAAGCACAAGAAGGGAGGGACTTATGTCATCACAAACAGAGACTAAAGCAAGTGTATTCAAGGCTGGTGTTAAAGATTATAAATTGACTTATTATACTCCAGAGCATCAAACCAAAGATACTGATATCTTGGCAGCATTCTGAGTAACTCCTCAACCTGGTGTTCCGCCTGAGGAAGCAGGAGCTGCGGTAGCTGCTGAATCTTCTACTGGTACATGGACAGCTGTGTGGACCGCTTTTGGGATGCCCCTAATAACCAACGAATGACAAGTGCTTTTCCTTGTGTGGATCCTATTTCAATGGTAACTTGATGAGTCGATCCGCCTACACGCCTTGCTTTTACTGTTATATCGGGAGTTACTCCACGTATTGCTTGACGTAAAACAGATAGTGGATTTGTTTATGTCTTTTGTTGAATCTTTTTCATGGCTTGATAGATAATTTGATAAGCCAATGATTTTTTTCCGTGTTTCAAAATACGGTTTGAGAAATCTTAGCCCCTAATGAACATGGTCCAGCCTCACTCTTTCACAACCTAGTAGCATCCATAAACTGACTGCAACCCTATGCATTAAAACTTTTTTTAGAAAAGAGAGGAAGGAAAATAATGACGAATTGTCTTTTTCTTTTTTCCATAGTTATTTTTCCACCCTTGTAATTGGATATAATGAAGGAAAGAAAATAAGTTTGTTTGGGAAGGGCAAAATTTTAGAAAGGAATTTTTTTTTTTTTTTGAAAAGTAGGAAAATATTATTATTAGAAATTGATAATTACGTTCTCATTTATTATTAAATGATAAAATGTGATTCTAGTTATTTTGGGGTATTTGAACAGTTGTAACCTGTTTGAAAAAGTAATGAGAAACCAAAAGGTTCCACATGCTAAAACTGCAAATGGTACTCAATTTTCCAAATAAAGAAAAATGCATGAGAATAAAAACAAGCAAGCTTATGAAATAAGTGGTGCTAATCTAGGGAGAAAATTGTGACGCAAGCCATAATGAAAACAAGAGAAATAAAACCAGAGGGAGATTTTGTTACTTACTCAAAAGATGAACCAACTTGTGCCAATTCACCAAATGGACACCAGTGAATTCTATATGGCTGAAAGAGACAACCAGAAGATTATTAGGCGATATGAATGATTAAAATCATGCGCATCTTTAGGAAGTCTTGGTATAACCAGCAACTACTTCCTCAAGCACATTTCCATCATCCATTTGTTCTATTTTGTTTCAAGCTCTTATTGATATAAGTACAATCTAAAATATATCTC
This sequence comes from Jatropha multifida, assembly GCA_948099535.1. Lineage (NCBI taxonomy): Eukaryota > Viridiplantae > Streptophyta > Magnoliopsida > Malpighiales > Euphorbiaceae > Jatropha > Jatropha multifida. The sequence goes on from CANUEX010106290.1 coordinate 87,490, forward strand.
AAACAACACGGCACCTATACTATCCTTCAAAACGATGCTTGAGGTGCTAAATTACATTAGATATAAAGATAAATCAAAATAGGAAGTACATATCCAAAATCTAAAAAAATGAAAACAACAAGTTAGAATTCATTAACAAAACCTCAAAGCTTATCACAAAATTCTAAGTTAAACCAGAGTGCTGAAAGCACTTTACCAGTTAAGAAGAAGGCTGAGATTCATAAGGCTGACAAGACTCAGCCTAACCCAATCTATTTTGAATTATAATCCACTAGGGACCTCAGGTATGAGACCTGGCTGAACATACATTGTTTCATAATGAATCCAATATATATTCTACAGAATGAAATTTTTATTAATTATTGGCAAATTTTGTTGTAATGACGTCTTGAAAGAAAGACAAGAAGGTCATCACCTAAATACAGGTTACTCTAAGAGGCCAATTCAAAACTTGAGAAAGTTATGCAATATTCAAATTTATCATAAAGCCTTCTATCTAAGCAACACCCATGTTTCTAGTTTTCACATCATTAGCACTATGGTCAGCATGATATTTGGCTTTAAAATATAGAAAAGCAGAGAAGCTGTTGATAATTTGCTGGAGAAGAAGAGGAATGAATTCTTGATGAATAGCCTGCCACTCATATCAGGGCTCCGGCATTTAAAATCTCCACTACAATGGGATAAAAACTTTATATGTTCCTATGATTCTGTGTTCATGATTTTTACAAAACCTTTATTCTCTTATGAGTTGTTATGTCACAAAGTTTATGTTTTCCATTTTTTGTCAAATTCATAGTTTTAACTTTTAAAGCCTAAAAGCAGGGCATTTTCTGCATGAAGAAGTGCAAAAATGCATAGAGCTTTTTAATGTGAAAAATGGATATAATACTCATATTCTGCCTCATATGAAAAAAGAAGGTAACATTTTAATTGCAGAATTGCAAAACCATCATGATTCTGTAGCAATGTTCAACATATGCCTAAAGCAAATTCCTAATGCTGAACAACATGTTTTCTAAAGGACAAACTGTCAAGTACTGGAGACAATCCTACCGTTCCAGAATAACTTAGATCATAGAAGTCATCATCAGGAAACCAATCATCCATGCTCATGTCATGTAAAGTACGAGTAGAACCATTTGCATAAAGCCATTGGCCTTTCTCTACTTTTCTGCAATTTGGGCATTGCATTGCCCCTTTCATATTAAAGGCCGAACCAATGCAATCTGCATGGAAAAAAAATTACATTATAATGATGACCGAATATGTTGCATCATAATCTTGATGTTGGCATATACAATTTCTGAAGTAAATACCATAAGTGCCTGAAGAAAGTAACTATATCGTTTCCTCCATATAAGCTAGCATGATAAAGACAAGCAAAGTAAGTAACTTTCATTTTCTAGAATTATAAAGTTTAACTAGATATCAAATTTATATATCCAGCTGAGAATTGAACAGACTGGCACATTTTCTGTTTAGCTCAACACAAATTCCAAAATGGGGTTAGCCCATTTGGTATACCAGCAGACAATAATAGATGGGGTTCAAAACATAGGCCCTTCTCCGGAAAAAAAAAAACATTTAGTGCTAACGACAAGGGAATTCTTCTGTGACATGTAACACCAAAAGATTTCCAGGAGACAGAATCCATTCCAAACCCAAACATGTTCGTGCATATTCATTAATAGAGTTTTGAATTAATTGATTGTCTATGTGACGATCTATAATCTCCTGCGCTTTACAGATATAACATTAGTTGATCAACAAAATAAATTATCTACTTTATCTTAATTTGAAAAACCCACAATTAAGCTTGCAAATCACAGAACCAAAACCTGCATTAAAATGCCATCGCCAAAAGCTCTCGGAAAGGGTCAACGCGAACAATAAACCTCCAAACCTAAGCACTTAAAGCCTTAAAAATTAATTAAAAAATAAGGAAAAAAAAAACAAAATTAGGACATACCTAGATGGAATTCATGGCCACATTGGAGCTTAGCCCTGGATCTGCCACCATTATCCGACACCGTATCAAGACAAATCGAGCACGAAACACCAGAAGAGGAAGGCTCGTCCTCATCGGCACCACCATCATGTTGTTGTTGAAGCTGGTTATGATGATCATCGGCGACACCTTCCATGAGTTGATGATGACGATGATGAAGATATTGTTGTTGATGATGAGGATCAGTAGTGGCTTTTGTTGAGCCCACCATGTCCTCGTCCCTTCCCAGTATCCACCAATAAATAAAAAGGAAATTCGGGAAATTGCAATAAAGCGACAAACCTGAACAACTCTCTCTCTCTCTCTCTCTCTCTCTTGTTTCCTGTTTTTGTGAGCGCATGGAAATCTATCTGTGCGTTCCGCCTTTTTTTTTTTGCCCCTTCGGTTCCTCTGTCCGACCTGTCAGAATACATGGTTCGGACCCTTGGTAGACCGTATTTCGAATTATCTTTTTTTTTTTTAAAGATAATAAGCGCTCGGTTGCCAATAACGAACAGACTGCTGACAACTAAAGACAGTGTATTTTTAATTTCTTTCTTGAATAATATATAGATAAAAGACGGTGTGTTCATTTTAATTATACACTTCCTCTCATTCAATGCATGTGAATTTTTCTTTTTTAAATTTTCAGGTGACTTTATAATATTTTAGTTTTTTTAGTGCATAATAATAATAAAGTGTAAAAGTGTATCCAATGATTTTTAATTTTTTAGGATTTCTTTATTTCACTTTATCTGATCTTGTTTTCTTTTGTACTTCGTAGTTTCTTTTATTTTAAAACATGTTTATTGCATTAGTTCATCTTTATATTTTTTAAAAAAATATAAAATTATTATTGGCTTCAACTCCCATAACACTATTTTTTTTTTTTGAACAAACTTCGTATTCAATTTCTGGTATTCATGTAGTCATGGTTCTCAAATTTTAGGTATTTATAAAGTTAAAAATAATTGTTATCAGAACTATATTAATCAATGAATTGGAAAACATGTTACCAAAAAAAATTGGAAAAAAACAACAATTTAAGTACCTAAAATCAATTATATAAAATCCTTTATTTCCATATTCATTTTGATCAAATTAATAATAATACAGAAAATAAATTTTTAATAATGTACCTAAATTCTTCTAACATTTCGTTCGCGTTTACATATTACATAATCAACATTCACTTAATTTTGTTTTTCTTGCCTCAAAAAAAAAAAAAAATCTGTTCAACTGCCAAACTTAAACATCACATCACGTGATAAGGAGTAATCCTGAATCTTGGTAAATATATATACACACACAATTATTAATAAGCCATTAAAACAAGTATTTGCCTTGCACTAGGAGTCTGGATTGAAACACTCCCAACACCTTCCTCTCTGCAAGTAATAACCCATTTACCTTTTTGACCTTTGGTTCACAAAAGATAAAAGACTGTGGGATGATCCATCTTCCTCCTCCAGACTCCAGATAATATATGTAACTAAGATTCATATCAAGAAAAAAATTAAAGCATTGTCACATACAAGTGGGTATACTACATACAAGTACTTGCATGCACAAAAGAGTAGCAGAAATTATGAAATACATGAATCCGGCAGTGACAGGGCGCACCATTATTTGAATTCCACAATGTATTTATTGCTATGGAAGATAATTAAGGAAGAAGAAAGCAATCTCAGTGTTTGATCTTAGGCCTCTTCACAATCATCACACTGCAGTGAGCATGATGAGAACAGTAGTCACTCACGCTGCCTAAAACCGCCCTGCAAGAGAAAAATATAATGTCAGAAACTGAAAAAGACCTTGTGTACATGGGATTGTACAATGTTTGCCACCATCTCTGTGACTTTTGACAATTTCAGCTGGCAATCTAATCTAATAGCTCGTAAGACATTTCTTGGGCGAATCTAAGTTAAGCATTAATTAAAACAGCTTTAACATTTGAAATTACATAAACTACATATTACACCAAGCATATTAGAATGCTTTCAATATCTACAACTTATAAATGCAGAGCTTGGATAGTACCTTTTGATAGCGCCATAACCATGACTACCCACAACCAGTATAGAAGCATGGTGTTTGTCTACAGCCTCACAGAGAACGTTCCTAGCATCACCTTCTCCAATTTCATATATGACATCATTCACCTGCAGAGAAGCCGAAATAATCAGGAAAAATATTAAGACATGTACAAGTACAAATTCAAAATTCATACTTGGATACCGCCAGATGAAAAAAGTCAATGCAAATAGAAGCATGAACAGATGCTTCCTCAATATCCTGAGCTAGTTAATTTCTTCATGGTAACCGTTAATTGTAAACCTTATCAGGGTCCGAGGACTTTTAAGATAATTTTCTATTTCTAAACCCTAGATGATAATATAAATATATGGTTTCAATGTAATGACTAATGACCAAGTACATGCTAATCTTATTTTAGCGCATACACTTATTTACATTCCTAATTGAGAAATTACAGCTCTGCAACATAAGTTTCATTATTAGAACGCTAGAACTCAAAGGAACAGTCTGTATTCAAAGTTGTCAAAGTTACAACGCAGGCAAAACAATGATTGAAATATGTACATAAGCTGAATCAGTGAAATTGCAGGATTTTTATATTATTTTCTGTTAGAAAATTAAATGCGCAATGATCGGAAATTTTGAGATTATAAGTGGTCGTATTTCAGTTTGGGTGTGAAGCAAATGCACTTCGAGTCACACCACGGGTCTAAAAAGTTGCAAGTGATCTTCTATAGGTTGGACAGGTTCTTCGGTATATGATTCTCGCGCAAACAAATTGCATATCCCTCTGTCCCATAGTCTCCAACTAGAAGAAGAAAAATCATCTGCAATTTCCTCATTTTGGAAAGACTATTAGAAATGATGTCAGCACTTAAAATTTCTATATTGACTACAGATACATGAGCCTCAAAATTTTTGCCAAATTGAAGAGGAATTCAAGCATCTCGTTGCAGGATAATGGATAATTTAAGCAAGCAAAACAATAATTACCGATTTACTGGCGCAGATTTCCTTAGCCCGCTCAATAACTCTAGCTGCTATCCTCTTCAAATCCGAATCCACGTAAGGCAAAACCTCAGCAGCCCCTAAACAAATTGAAATATATCCAGTTTACAAGCTCAATCAATCCAATAGACAAGCACACAAATATAAACGGAAAAGTACCAGGTCCGGCGAGACCGACGGCTGAGGCGGCAGAAGGTTTGGCGTGGACGACGACGAGTTTGAAAGGAGAATTAGAACCGAAAGGAACGAAGAAATGATCCAGTGTCCAGCCCAAAGCGTACATGCTATGTTCGCTATCATCGACCCCAACCACCATCACCTGCTTCTCAACGGTCGCCATTGAAGTTACGTGTAGCGTCCCAGGTTCTGTTGCTCTCAGGATAGCGTAGAAATGGCGGAAGCAAATTTGAACTGCACTTGGCTTGTGGAGCAAGATTTAAGCAGGAGAGGAGAGGAAGGAAGGGACTAGAAATAGAATCATCGACACAGACAGAAAGTACCCTATATTCGCGATTGCGGACAGATAGAGATTGTCCAAGTGCGGAGTTGCTGATTGATTAAGATCTGATGCATATCATGTTGAAGGTGGTCTTTCTATTAAGAAGAAACGAAGTCGTTTTGTGCTTAATTTACAAAGAATCTATTCGTTGTTTAGAGATTCGAATCTCAATTTGTTAGGGCCATGAACTTTAGGGCCGAAGCAGTATTTGGAACATAGATTGGTGTTGGCCCAATTAGCATTTTAGTATTTATAAATTTCCAACGGGCCCAAGAGTTTCTAATATGGAAGTAGCGGTCCACATCAAACACGTGCTATCCAGAAAAAATAAATCCATAGTATCGGTTGGAAAGCCGAATCTGGAACCGATCTTTACAAGGCAACTTTTTCAAAACCAAAACCACAAAATCAATGGGCTAAAACCATTGTCTCTCTGGATCGTCCTAAAATTGCTTACGACTCTCATCTAACTCAACAGTTGCCTAAATGTGAAAGATTTGTAATTACAAAAAGACACACATGCTCTCAAGATATGGATCCACCCATATATTAAATTAATTAAAAATAAATTTTTAATAGTCTCGGTATATTTCTGATGAGGGTATTTATTTAATTTCACTGTCCACTCTTATAAAACCCCGAACCCTTATGCTAAAAGGAGTTATTCAAGCATTTAATCTGGAATATTAAACCGCCTCAAAGTTAATTAATCTAGTGAGTTAAAGTTTTGTTATTTGAACCGGATCTATTGCCGATCATGCGTAGATTTACCACTATATTATGTCTTGTTGTGTGAAATAGAGGGCGATTTTAAACAAATAGAGAAAAGGCTTATTAATTTAATTTGAAAGGCGCTAGTTGTGCTTGAGTGCTATAACAATTTATAGATATAGTGCCTCCTGCACTCAAAAAAGTCCACTAAAAGCGATACCTCTCCATGATGAAATTTGAAATCGAAAGGGCATTATAAATGGATTGATCTCAACCGCCCATTACCTCCCAAAATATATATTATGAAGTCATGTTACTGTGATTTATTTATACTTTATTGCAATGTATTATTATTATTATCATTAAAGATTGCAATATGAGCTCAGGTTATGCATCAACAAGACATCATCCAATCAATAAACAGGAAATGCTCGTAGGGATGTGCTCTTCCCTTTGTTTGAAAAGGAGAGGAATTGAAGAAAAATGATTGAAGTTTATTAATAAATTTGAGAAATTTGGATAATTTAATGAAAAGAAGTGAGAAATTCTCATTTTTTTCTTCGATATTTTAAAAAATATTTCCATCCAAACAAAGATTAAATAACTTATTGAATTTCTTTTACCTTAAGTGTAGAATTCATATGATACATTGGAAAAAAAATATGCCCAATGAATGCTTTTTTACTGAACAAAGTCAGTATAGTAAGTTCCTACTAAGGTAAAAAGAAAAATACAACAAAACCATCAATTCATCTATGTTGATAATATGTTAAATAAAAAAACAAAAAAAAAGGGAACTATGGATACTGGATTATGAAATGGCAACTTGAAAAGGTCTTTTCGTAAACGACAAGCAACCATTTCCGATTTGTTCACCATAAATCATAAAAAAATAAGTCAGGAAAAATTCAAAGGGAACATATTTGATTATCTGTTGCTTAGCTGTGAACTTGTGACCCAAAAACGAAGGGATGAGATGAGAATGCTTTGTCACCTTCACCTGCAAGCCACGTAAAGCGTAAAGCATATTTATACAGCCTCACGATGTTCTCTTCAAAATGAATATGGAAAACAAAAAGCATGAGAATTATATAATCAATAATGTATGTTTTTTCACCATTAAATAAATTACATTATGTTTTTTTCTTTATTGTAAATTTAATAAACAAGAATATTGTGATTCATACTTTTTTATAAATAAAAAGATTCAAATCATAATTAATTAATTTTAAAGTATAATTTAATAATAAATAATTCGTTCTCATACGTGATGACGTGTTTATATCAGCCTTTTCAGATAAAAAGAAGGAAAAAAAAAAAAAACAACCTTTCACGCACAAGCCATGTTCTTTTGGTTGGTCCAATTTATGCCCTACAAATTGACTCAATACGTGTGACCTCAATTTCACGGTTGCTTTTCCTTTTATGAGATTGATAAAAAGAAAAAAAAGTCAAAAAGGTATTGGCATTAATGGGCTTAATGGGGACAATGGATCGTTAGTAATTTGAATTTCGTAATATTTCTCTTAATAAGTGGTTTTTCGAAATTGAATTTTTAATTTTATAAAAATAGTCCTCTAAATTTAAATATATTTTATTATTTGAATCATCTTTTTCCCTTTTATCCCTCTCCCACCCCCCATTACTTGTAAATAATAAACACAGGTGAAAAACTATAATTATATTTGATTATTTGCCCATTTTTTCACAATCGCAAATGGCTCCGCTTGCCAAACGTTAACTTGTATTACACTCGGATTGTGACAGAGTTAGGTTGACATGACTAAATGGACTAATCGGTAACTTATTAAATAATAGGATGAAATAATAAATTTTGTCAAATTTGAAGGACTTTGTTGTAATATATCTTAAAAAAGCAATAAAAAGGCATCGGACGGACGCGACGTTGGAGAAAATTTCGACACATTAGATTGTTTCTGTTGCCACTGCCCCCTGGATTTTGTCCTATATAATAGAGTATACTAAGCAAATCTAATACCGTTAATATTCAAGAATGAGAGAGCAACACAATCCCTCCGTTACCTCAGGAATATTTTACTTTTTAGTTATTGGTTTAATTTTTTATTAGATTACATAGACCTGGTTTGCTCAGAGTTGATGTTCTTCAGATTTTAATAGAATTGAAGGTAAGGGATTGATTGATTCATGAGAAAAGATGAAATTTTGCAAGAAATATCAGGAGTACATGCAAGGCCAAGAGAAAGAACTGCCTGGGGTTGGTTTCAAGAAGCTTAAGAAGATTCTGAAAAAATGCAGGACAGATTTTGAATCCCATCAAGATCTTGATGATTCTTCTCCTGATGCCCAACACTGTCCTCATCACTGTCCAGGTGCATGTCTGTCATTTTTCTTTGTTTCTTTTTTTTTTTAATATTGATTTGGTTTTGTTTTGTTTTTTTGATACTTCTGTTATTCCTTTTTTGTTGGATTTTTTTTATTATCAAGAACAGAGTAAAGTTTTGTTCTATGAATTCCTTTACTTGAATAAAATCCTGATATTTATTCAGAAATTTCTTGTTCCACAGAAGGATTCTTGCTGACGATTTGGATAACATAATTATTGGGTTTATAGTTGAGCTCCCAATTGATGCATGTAAATGTAATTAATTCCCTGTTTGGATCAGTGTAATTAGTTAGAAGAACTTATAGAATTTCTATAAGTATGAAATTGTAATGGTATCAATTGACCCAATTCTATTTGTTTGGAGCTTTTTACAGTTTGTGAAAAGCAGAAGCAGAATCTTGATACTCTATAAGAAACTTTGAACTAGAACTAATGAGAAAAAAGCTTGTTATAATTAATTTCATTTATAATTGCTTAAACTTCATTGGAAAACAGATTAATAGCATCTTCAAAGTTTTCTTGTTATATCTTCTCCTTCATTCTCTTACAATAGACTTTTGATATTTTGGTGCATTAGAATTTACAAAGATGTTTAGGTCATCAAAAAGCTTTTGGCAAGACAAATTCCTGTCAGGATAACTCCTATTAAAAATAATGTCATGATAACTCTGAAAGGAAGCAGCATCTATGTAGTTATAATTTTTATTGTTTTTTGCACGTCCTGTACTCTTTTTCTAATTGAGGTTCATATGCAGTGTGTGATGGAACCTTCTTCCCTTCCCTTCTCAAGGAAATGTCTGCAGTGGTTGGTTGTTTCAATGATCGAGCCCAGAAATTGCTTGAGCTGCACCTTGCTTCCGGCTTTAGAAAATACTTTATATGGTTCAAAGGAAAATTGCAGGGAAATCATGTTGCTTTGATGCAAGAAGGCAAGGATCTAGTTACCTATGCACTTATAAATGCAATTGCAGTACGAAAAATACTAAAGAAATATGATAAGGTACATATGTCATCTCTATGGTAAAATCCATGTCATTGTTGAATCAGGAAAAAATAAACAACTAGATATACTGTTATTTTTTGGATTATGGTGCTTGATGTATCTGTTTCTTCTGGGCTACAGGTTCATTACTCGAACCAAGGACAGGCCTTCAGGTCACAAGCCCAAAGTATGCACATTGAGATTCTTCAATCTCCATGGCTTTGTGAGCTTATGGCTTTCCACATCAATTTAAGGGAAACTAAGGTCAAGTCAAAGAATAAGGCCCCTGCCTTGTTCGAGGGGTGCTCACTAACATTTGATGATGATGGCAAACCATCACTCTCTTGCGAGCTCTTTGATTCTGTCAAACTTGATGTTGATTTGACTTGTTCAATATGCTTGGTAAGCTCCTTTGTTTCATTTTTTTAAGATATGTATTCTAATCTATGTCATGTGTATGCACTTACTCATTACACAAAAGAAAAAGTAATGGTGAACCACATGAAGCAACAGTGGAATTGGATTGAAGGGTTATCTGATTGTCTATAAGGAAAATTAGAAAAATTTATTGACCTCTGTTTAAAGGATAATATATTTACGGAAAATGGTGACAAATACAGTACTTGCCGAGGCTGCTCCTATTCATTTAGATTGATCTCTCTCTTAACATGATTTGTCATTCTACGGTGAAGTAGGAAGAACAATAATCAATATGCAGCCAGACATGCCACATCCAGCATCAGGTCTCTTCTTTAGTAAAATAGATGAATGATTTCAAAACTAGGACAAAATGCATATTACTTTTGTTATGACATAAGGCCCTAAATGATTTGATCTTTCTTTTGGTGACAGGACACACTGTTTGATCCAGTTTCTCTCACATGTGGCCATATATTCTGCTATCTGTGTGCTTGCTCCGCTGCTAAGGTGACCATAGTTGACGGACTAAAGGCAGCAGAGCCTAAAGAAAAATGCCCTTTATGCCGAGAGGTTAGTTGATATTTTCTTTGCAATACTATTTTTGCTCTTATGATATAATATACAATGAACGTCTTCATATGTACACAGCTTTTAATTTAAACTGTGTTGTTCTTTGTTTCTTTAATCAGAGCTATGGCTACTCATTCTTGGCTTGAAATGATTGTTTTCCCTTCCTGATTGTAGGCTCGAGTTTATGAAGGCGCTGTACACCTGGAAGAGCTTAATATTTTACTAAGCCAAAAGTATTCTTTTCTTCTTCTTATTATTATGTGCAAGTTTCCTTTTACTAGCTCCTGATATCCTGGAATGCGTGCATGAACAGTTGCCATGAATATTGGGAGGAACGGTTGCAATTGGAAAGGACAGAGAGGATTCGACAGGCTAAGGAGCACTGGGAATTTCAGTGTCGAGCATTCATGGGTGTGTAGAATAGTAAATACTTCAGCTAGGTACTAGATTAAATCTAATAGAATTTTGAATATCTCGCCATAAAATTCTCTCTTACTCTCTTTTAGGCCAGGATTGATTTAATCGTGTGGATGTTGCGCTCTTCGGGAAGATGCTTGCCTAGGCAAAAATTTTATATGTAGTCGTTTGTGTATAAATGTTTAGTCTCAAAAATCTTGGCAGAGAAAATAGAATGTTGTGTTTCTGCTGCAAATACAGTTTCCAATATCAATGAATTGGAAAACCATAATAATAATAATAATAATAATAATAACAGTGACTAAAATGGCACAGAAAAATGAGGGGAAAAAAAAAGAAGATTTAACTGGACTCATCAGAGAGAGAATTATATTTTTGTTCGCCAACTTCAATCTGAGAAAACGTACAGAACTGAAAACAACCCATCAGGGGGCTTAGAAAGTACCACACCATACATTCACAGTTCTACAAAATCACCCTGGACCAACCAAATTCATCTTCAATCAAGCCAAAATCAAGGGGTTCTTATCTATGTACGTGTGATATCTTTTGCACAATTTCTCAAGAGTTGCAACCGAATGCTGCATGACATTTAATTTTGTGTCCAAGAACATAGCCTGTAAAACAAGAAAAAGGGGTTAACTTTGATCCAACAGACACCAGAAATGTCGCTAATATGAAATAATAACGAAAAAGAAACCCCAAACCGGCCTGGTAGTTATCTCCATGTTTCTCAACTAGCCGACCAATATGAACCCGTTGCATGGTGGTCAAAGGCTGCAGAGGAGCACTTTTGCCATCCTTCCGCTTCTTCCCAAGGGCTGATTTCAGATCTGCGCAATGAGAAAAATATCAGAAAAAGGAATTCAGTTTCCCAATGCGAGTGAAGGAATTCCAAGAAAAAGGATATGGTTTATGAGATAATCAGAATAACCGCGCCATTACAATCATACAAACAAACTTCACTCTAATTTTGCATAATTAACAGAGAAGATGGTAAACAACCTACAGTTGAATGCCTATAATTGCTGACATAGAAGAAACCAGAAAGCTTAAGGGAACTTGTTCATTAAAAAAAAAACGAACGCATTAAGTTTGTAATACAAATATTCTGCTGCGCAAGCGATAAGAAAACGAGAATTCTTTTGAAGTTAAGAGTAAAAATGCTGATGCAAATGGTCAAAAATCAAGCATATGAAAGCTCTAATGCTCTATACTCCAGTTGCTTCCTAGTGACTTATTCACTTTCTGAGTTTTATGTATAGGAATTGAATTCCACCCAGACAGACTCGCAATAAAAGGAAACAATAACAAAATTAAATTACGCAATTGGAAAAATAAACCATTAATTTGATTCACAACTAAAAATTAAGTTCACAGCTCAGACAAGAAGAAAGCCACTGACCATCTTCCTCGAGTTCGCTGCCAGAATCGATGGTTTCGAACTCATCTATAGCAACCTCGGATGAAGGCGCAGGCACTTGAAGCGATTCGGTCTCAATGATATGAGAAGTGCGAGATCGGACGCCAAGCAAGTTAGGGTTAGAAACGAAGCCGAACGCTTTGTAGTTTTGAATAACGCTAGCCTTGTCGTCCCATTTGGAGCGATCGGCATTGGAGAGAGAACGAAGCTTTGGAGGGATATTGAACGCTGGCTTGAACACGCCTGGATTCCTCTTGGGGAGACCCACCTTAACCTTATGCCTCGATTCCTTGTATTTCCTTCTTGACCTTCCCATGTCTCCCTCGTTTGGCTGTTTGTTTTCTGTGTTTGGGGAGAATTAAAAACATTTTAGGGTTTCTCTAGGGTTTTTGGTAAAGGAGGGATTCACACTAAACGGTGCGCTTTAGCTGACTCGTTTCAAAACGGTTGAGCAAAGGACCGTATAGGGGTTAAAATGCGAAACATGCAAAAGGGAATCTTTTCCATTGACAGAGTAAACGTTTCCATCTTAAAAAAATTTACTAGTAAACTAACTCTATTTAAACCGTATTTGTTTGTGCTAGTTAGAATTAAAATCAAAAGGCTTGGAGCAAGAAGTAACGGACGTTGAGCCTATACGATGACTAAATTCTTGTTTAAATTACAATATTAAACCATTGCAAATTTCTTTTTAATCATGTTGATGAAGGGTGAAGGTTAAATTATATAATTGAAGGTTTTTAGGGTTTTAGCTAATATATTCTTCCAGGCAATACAAGAAGAAGATCCAGAATCATTGGATGCAAATCAGAAAATCGATATTCCGAAGGATCAGAAAGAACGAAGAGTTCCGCTCGCATATGCGGTTAATAACACTAATCTTTCTTCTAAATTTCAACCGTGGAATACTTACACTATCAAGTAAAAATCTAGATACAATTTGTAGTACATCATGTAAAAGGAAGAGGCTTTTAGTTCTCTCCTTTTGGGTTAAATAAGAAAGCCTCTTTCTGAACTGACAAGTAGACTAATAATATCTTTCTGCAAGCTGCGATCTTCGTAATATTATTCTTTTACCAAGATTAGCAGCTGAAAATGGTTTATCATATTCCAGCTGAACGGTTGGCATACTCCTGAACTAGAGCCCCGAAAAGCGAAGGCCTTTCCAGTAAACGAGACGGTTTATCAAATTCTTTCGCCCGTCCTGCATCAATAAAAGGCGATCAGCATCAGAAAAGCAATAAAAATTTTAGCTTAAGTTACAGAAACAGAAATTTACATACCTGCATCTATAACTAAAACTCTATCACAGTCCATGACCGTAGGTATTCTGTGAGCAATGCTGATAATTGTACAAGCTGCAAAGTCCTCTCGGATAATCTTCTGAATTACACCGTCGGTTTTTGAATCAACTGAAGCAGTTGCCTCATCCATAAACAATAGGCGGCTCCGCTTTAGCATAACTCTCCCCAGACATAAAAGCTGCCTTTGACCCACACTCCAATTATCTCCATTGTCAACCACTGTGAGATTTCAGTAATAATATTTTATTAGCTTTCAGTTTATATTTAAATGCTCGGGGCAAGGAAGAGCAAACTTTTAAAATACCTGGAGCATCAAGTTTTTCAGGTTTTGCAGCTACTACATCCTTCAGTTGGCAGCGTTCAAGACTCTACAATGAAATAGAGTTTTCAAATATCCAGAATTACAATGGAAAATAATGACAAAGGAGTCTAGAAAGAGTAATGGGATGCTTACTTTCCATATCTCTTCATCTGAATGCTGTCCAATGGGATCAATGTTGCTCCTAACTGTTCCTTCAAAAAGGACTGGTTCTTGAGGAATTATCCCGAACCGAGATCTTAAATCATGGAGTCCTAGCATGCAAATGTCTATGCCATCAATGATTATTTTCCCTCCAGTAGGTTCCACAAGCCTAAAGAAGACTTGGATCAAAGTCGACTTTCCACTTCCCGTACGTCCAACAACACCAATCTTCTCTCCTCCATAAATGCTGAGAGTAATACCTTTGAGAACCAGAGGAGTGTTGGGACGATATTTGACCTGTTAGCCAAAAGTTCAAAATTTGTGCTGTTGGTTAGAAGAGGCTATTTAAATGAAGATGCTACTTGCAATATTGTTAATGATATTTATCTGCTCTAAAATGCATGTATAATGTTCTGCAGTAATTTGTTTGCATTACTTGAAAGAAGGATTAGTAATGGACAATGGTAAATGAATCCACCTCTAAGAACACAAGCTGAAATAGACTGATTGTTTTTTTTCTTTTCAAGCTTTAATCAAAATAACTCTGACCGTTTACCTGTAAGTCTCTGAGATCAACATTGCCATGGGTGGGCCAGTTTGAAGGAAGAATCCGGTCTTTTATCTCCCATGCTGCCTCAGATGGAATGTTTGTGAATTGCTTAATTCTTTCAACAGAAACCATCCGATTTTCCACGAAGCAACTCATGTATATGGCCCAAAATAGCACACCATTGAGGGACAATCCGTAGGAAAGAGATAAACCAACATTCTCTACATTATTAAAAAGTCAGTTAGTCTTATTAAAAAAATGCAGAGGAACCAAATTGAAAAGAAGTTACATATTTGAAGAGCCAAATGTCTGAGAGGTGTTGCCTATGTAGATACCTGGCCTTATAATACTGCTAGGTAGCACAATCAAGAACATAGCAGACACACAGAGGATAAAGCTCCCAATAAGTTCCAAACGGAAACCCAACCACTCATTTGATCCATTATTGTGAAAGTCCATGCGCAGGTTGGCGTTAACTCTGTTGACATTTTCCTGAGCGAAACTATGTTGCTTTCTGAAAGAACGAATTGTCATGACTCCTGAGATGCTTTCTGAGAAGTGATGAATAATAGGAGCTTTGGTAATTGAGTCAAGGCGAGTTAATTCTCGAGATGTTGCAAGAAAGTATCCCTACAACACAAGAGATGAAGAAATCATCACTAACTTGGCAAATTATTTCCAATATATATATAGGACTTAGCTTTCAGTCAAATAAAGAAAATCACAATTGTGGTCTAGAAGATCATGTGAAGATCCATTTATTTGTGAGCTATCTTTCCTTATATGAAATAGCAGAGAAGAAATATAAACTTCATACCCTGTACCAGAGGTTGAGCCAACCCAATGGAATTAACAAGAACACCGTTGGCCAAGCATATTGACACGTAATAATGATAATGCTGAGCAGTGTTATGTACATGGCAACTGTAATGCTCAAAACGAAAGGAATGAAGAGGTCAACATTAGATTGATCAGATGATGCCTGAAAAGAAACAGAAAAAAATAGAAAAAGTTGTCATCAGCCTGAGCATCTTCAACCGATAATCAATACAAAATGAAGTACAACGATCAAGTCTTTTTATATTTACCCGACTTAAAATTCTTCCTGAAGGGGTGGTGTCAAAAAATGACATGGGAGCATGCAAGATGCTATAGAGAATACCAGTAAAGAAAATTTGGGCTGTTCTAAGCCCCATGACTGTTGTGAAAAAGGATCTCATTGTTAACAGCACCAATGAAACAGCTGCAATAATTGCATAGACAGAAATGAACCGAGAAGGATTGAAAAATGAAGACCGTTCACTTGATGTTTCATATGCCAACCAATAATCACCAGCCATTAGTGATGCTTGCCATATTAAGGACAATAACAATGCCGTTGTAACCCCCCACCATCCAAAAGCTGCTGTGCAGTATTGCTTATACACATTCACGCCTACTCTACCAGTTTCTCTTTCTTCTTCCTCAATAAGTTTTGCTGTTCCTTTATGTGATGCAGGTCGATCTAAATGTCTGTTTTCACCGTTGGCTTCATGATTAAAGGGAGCTTGAGGAGACTTTGGTGGCTTAGGAGAAGTTTCACCAGTCATGGTGGTACCAGCTTCTACAAGTTCCATAGCAGTTTCATGAGCAGCCACTAGTGCGCCAAAATCCAGGCCAGATTCCATTAGATCGTTGTACTTTCCTGACTGTACTATCATTCCATCACGCATGACCTGGTATCAAGAAACCTCTTTTCAGAAATTACAAATTCATGAATATCCGTTTTTATTTGTGAAGGAGAGAAGAGACAAATAAAGACACTTACCATTATAAGATCAACATTATGCAAAAAGTCAACTTGGTGTGTTACAAGCAAGATAGTCTTCCCCTTCAATGCTCCTCGGACGCATTGCTGAAAATGAAATGGATATAAATTTAGTTGCCTGTCTAATTTTCCAGCATGAGTTATACAGAAATTACAAATTTCACTTCCATGGAATATTCAAACTTGAACGCAAGTAAATACAATACATATGTTACCTTAAATATATCGGACCCAGTATGCGCATCAACAGCACTGAAAACATCATCAAGAAGGTAAATATCGGAATCCTGATAAACAGCTCTGGCAAGTTGTATCCGCTGCTTCTGCCCACCGCTGAGGTTAATACCACGCTCTCCAATCTCAGTTTGATCTCCATAATCCATCATTTCCAAGTCTTTCTCCAAGCAACATACCCTGATAATTTCATTGTATTTTTCTCTGTCCATTGGCAAACCAAATAAGATGTTCTCTTGAATTGTTCCATTTTGAATCCATGATGTTTGAGCAACATAGGCAGTTGTTCCACAAACCCTGACCTATTGAAGGAATAGAAAACAACATAAAAACAAAACACCGGAGTGACTAATGAACAGCTTAATTTAATTTCCATTACACTAATGAAGAACACCTAAACCAGAGATATAAGAAAAGGTCAAGTTTCAAGATTTTTGGCTTCGTGAACCATACCTTTCCGGATATCTTGTGCATCTCACCAAGAATTGAAGCAAGAAGAGAAGATTTTCCAGAACCGACAGTCCCAACAATAGCAGTAAGCTCCCCTTTCTTGATTTCAACATTTATATTTTTCAAAACCTCATCTTCACTTTTTTCATCCTCCCAACTAAAAGCTCCATCTTTAACCTCCACAGCAATTCTACCATTACAACCCTCTTCTCTTTCCACTGAATGCTCCACCAATTCCTTACTCAACATGTACTTATCCAACCTTTCAAGAGATATCATTGCTTGGGAAAGTGAAATCAGAGATTGTGGAAAAGTCCTAATAGGCTCTTGCAAGATTTTAAAGATAGATGTGGTTGTGAATACTGTCCCTGCATCAAGTGGCACTCCTAACAAAAGTGCCACACCAAATGTGACGGTTGATATTAGTAATGGTGTGCACCACATGACAATAATGTTGCCAGAAACCGAATACAAAAACTTGGAAAGCCAACCAAATTCAGATTCTCGAAAATTTTGTATTCTCTTATTGAAGTGTTCTTCCCATGCCTGAAACTTAATCACACGCATGTAATTAAGCATCTCATTTGTTGCTTTCATTCTGGAATCGCGGTTTATCATCAAATTGAATTGGAATCTATTGTTTCTTTTAGTTCCAAAGACAGCAAACACAATAACACCAGCAATTCCAATTAAAGCAGCAATAACTGAGATTCCAAGGGCATTATATAAGAGGACTAATGCAACAGTAACTTGCAACGGCATCAACCATATAGAATGTAACTGTAACATCATATCAGAGAGTTGCTGTGCATCAACTGCCATGTAATTCACAATCTGTCCAACTCCATGTGATTGGCGAGCAGAACAAGATAATCTCAACCCCTTTTTGTATAAAGACGTGACAAGAGTAGAACGAATGAGCATTCCAAGTTTTTGAGAGTTGAAGTTAAATTGATGAGTACTTAGAACCTCAACAAATTTTGCAGCAAGCAAAATAAGGACAAGGTAGTATCCTTCATAAGGTGAGATTCTTTCGCCAGCAGTATAATCCACAAAACTTTGAATCAGAATAGGCCCAACATACATTACACACAGCCTAACAATTGCAAGAAAAGCAGTGAACGCAATTTCCCTCCAAAAACATCTCAACAATGTAGTCCTAACTGGATGCTTTGATTTTTCATGAGGTTTAGGCCAATTAGAAGCAAAAAGCTTGGACATTTTTTCTGCTCTGTGTTCTGGTGAAAGAGTTGGAACATCGTCTAACTTTAGAGGAGATTTATACCCTTCACTCAACAAAGGATTCATCCAAAGCCAAAAGACCTTAGAAAATTTTGATGCTGAAGCATATCCACTTACATTCAATTTACCCAAAGGAGCTTCATATGATCTATCTTCGTCATCATTTAGTAGTAATGGTTCAGATTCTCTGCTTACTGTAATCCCAGTTGACCCTTTAACGGCAACAGAAAGAAGGACAATGGACAAAGGAAAAGCTAATATTGAAACGACATCATCTAATATTAGATTTGTCTCTTGAGACACTAAACGAATAATCCCAGATGACATAAACAAACTAATTATAATAAAATTTGCAACCCAGAAAATTCTAAGAGAAAATGGATGCGTAATAGCTTGAAATCTTTTCTCGTGAATTATCAAGATTGCAATTACTGCTTGAGTTATTGCTTGAACTAACCAAAAAAACCCATTAACTAGTTTCCACGGCAATTGTGTGGTTACACTGAATGCAAGAATGCATGTAACAGTATAACCAAAAGCCAAAAGTACTGTCACAACCAAACAGAGCTTAAACCAGATTGTAGTTTGAATAATATGAACCCTGTTGTGTCTAATGAGAGGCTTGTTAATGTCAGAACTGGATTGACCAGAAGTGAATCTTGAAAGGAGCTTGTGAAGCGCGAAAACAAGAAGAACAAGCAATAACAGAAGATCAGCTGAGGATAATAGAACTCTTTGAGGACAAGGAGAGAGGAAAATGAATCTTAGCCATTGAAATATCAATGGAAGGTACTTTCCCCCAGAAGCTTCCACCACAGAGCTCGAGCAAGAAAGAGAGGTGATCCATGGCGGAGAAGAAGACATTTTTTATAAAAATTTAATGAAAATCACTGTTCTTGCACTCTGATCAATCTCCTTCCTCTTCCTCTCGCTCTCTGTAAAATTTAAACCCAAAACAAATAAATAAAATCATATTTCTTAGAACATGAATTCTGTACCATGACGTGATAAATATTCCGATTATTAAAACGAAATGGCCCACCAGATATAATGAAAAAGCGTGGAGCCATTAAAATCGTAGAAAGGAAAAAATCGTAGCCTGATATTAACTCATAGATAAGATAACATCTCAAGAGAAAGAAATAAAAATACACAGAGAAAAGGGAAAAGCATTAAACCCAACGGGATGGCAGATGTGGCCCCATTAAAAAGGGCAAATTTCAATCACATGCATCTTGTGAGCAAAAAAATGGCGGAAATAGTTGGACCTTTCATTTTCAAGCATTTTCACAAGCTTTTAAACACTCGGAAATCAGGAGACAGAAAGCTATCAGAGAAAGTAATACAAAATTATTGTTCTATCAACTCTTTAAGGACTCTCAAGTCACCGATTTCCACTTTCCAAGAGCTATTGTCTAGTAGCCTGCAACTGCATTCAGTACTTAACATATCGATGTGCTAAACAAATTTTAAAATACTATTAAAAAGTCAAATATTCTATATCATCAGGTCAACGAAAAAACAAGAAGGTAAAAAGTATTGCAATTGCAGAGCACGGATTGTTTATAATTTTCAAAATAAAACGAGAAAATCTAAATCTAAATATAATCTATCTATATACATATAGAAAATCCTCTAAATAATCTGGACCAGAGTAAATTAGCTATATTGTTATTCTGTTCTAGAATGAGAGAGGCTGAAAACAACCCAGAAACCATTTCTTTAATTAACACCGGACAAAAAAATAGGCATGTTAATTAGAGACAAAAAAAACAGCAAAATGCTATAAACAGCTAAAGAAAAACAGAAAAAGATACCAAAACAGCGAAACCAATAACAATTCTTAGAAAATGATATACTAAAAACCGAAGAAGCACTAACAAGTTTTCGCTCGTATTGAATCATTTCTGTTACTGCTAATACCCAGAAATAAAATAAAACAGAAAAAGAAAAAGGAAGCAGAAGCAGAAGCATATGCACCGCCGTTAACTTCACTTACCTCCGCCGGACCAATAAATACGGAAGTTTGGCTCTAATCTAGATGAGAGAGAGAGAGAGAGAGGTGCAGTCTAATGAAGAGGTTAATGAAGTTTCACATGCCAGTAGATATAGGCAGAGAAGAAACAGTTTTCTCCTTTCTCCAGGAAGATTTAAATGGAGAAAAGAAAATTTTTATTTGCCACAGAAACAAACACGGACATATATATAAATCGGTACATTAATAGGATCACAAATAGAAATAAAAATTACCGAGTTGTCTGCTTTTACGTGTTTCTTCATTTTTTTGAATTTTGATTTATGTGTGGAAATTAAAAAACTTGACGGCTTGTCAATTGTGTTATTAATAATCTAATCCAACTCCCCTACAGTCTCGCGTGAAGGCACTCGCTAGATCAAACGCAACCAACGGCTCGTGTGCATCCTACACCAAATACATTGTACTTTTAAATTTTAATAACTTAATTATTTACCATTTCTCCAGGTGACCGATAAATAATTATGAGTTTGTGTATAATTACGTAATCAAGCAGTAAAAAATATAATAATTTATGACTTTCGAAAATTTCTATACAAAAGTTCCATTTTATTTTGTTAATATAAATTCATTTCAACAAAATGTACTTCACATAAATTAATGTTCAAGTGATAATAAAATTTACTTGAATTTTATTATTTAAAATAATCAAGAAAATAAATTTTGTTCTCTTATTAATTAATTAAATTTTTTGGAAATTATTTTTTTAAACAAAACATTTTTACAAATAAATTATTATTATTATTATTGAAAATGGTCCAATGACTAAAAAACATCAACTTTGGCATTTATAATAATTTTGACAAATTCTTTTAATTGTTATAATTGATACCGCAAAGTAATTTTTTATTAACAATTGTGACATCCGTCCATCAACTGTTGATATGGCCATTAGTAGAACTCTGGCCATAACGTGTCACTTGCTGATGTATATTTATAAAATATAATTATTAAAAAAATTGATCAAGATTATTAAAATGTCCAAGGTTTAAAGTTTTTTTTAGTCATTAGGTTCAAGTTTGTTAGTTTACCAATTTTAGTTAAGATTATTTATTACATACATAATAAAGTATAGTTTAATGGTAAATGCATATATAAATTGAGAAAACATTTATATTTTTTTCATTAAAATTAAATTCTAATATTTATATGATTTATTTATCAATAGATAATTTTATAACTTGTTATATTCATATTTAATTTAATAAACATAATCAAATATTTTATAAATTTTAATTATAATATTTTTATTTAAAATAATATAGTATAATAATTAATGACTAACAATTGATATTATGCTAAAAAAAACTATTTCATTTTAATAAGAATCAATTGAAAATAATAATTATATGGCACAAAATAAAGAAAGAAAAATTTGAAAAGGATATTATAACTTTAAAATTTGAAAGGCACTAAACTTTACAATTAAAATATAATAAATTTTAATAACGAAGATAGATAAAAATTTACATTCATATTTAAAATTTTCAAGAAAATTTAGTGTAAATATATATGATGTTATCATTTTAAAGAAAAGAACAAAAGTTAAATAAGACAATAATATTGTTGAAGAGGTTCCTACAAATAATATTATCAATTTAAAAATTAAAGCAGATTTACGATTGATTAATTATATGATATTTGGTTTCTCACTCTTACTGTGTTGATAATTTTATTGAATTTTTACATCTAAATATTTAATTATTATATTTGACAATTTAAAAAAACTAAAAAAACTATCACTTTTTTTCTTGAAATTAATTAAAAAAATCATTAACTTTAGTTTTTTAACAATTAGACTTTACAAATTTATAGTTAATAAGTGACATGTCATGATAAGAGTTCTATTAATTACCACATCAGTATAATAATAACGGTTAATAAACGAAAGTCATGACTATTCAAAAAATTACTTTTAGATATAACTGCAACAGTTAAAAGAATATACCAAAATTATTAAAATGCCTAAATTCAATTTTTTTTTTTAAAGTTATTAGGCCTTTGAAAATATTCATATTCACTTCCAAAGGAGAAGTATTGGAACGAAAATAAGCTGATTGACCCAATTAATGATGGCGATGGCTGTGGCTGTGACTGTGAGAGAGTACGGGGTTTGGTCTGGGCGCATAGGATGACAATACTGAGAGAAAAACATAACGCGCCGTATCATTGCGTGCAAATCGACGAAATTACAACCGCCTCTGATCGTAAGACGGACTCAACTGAGACTAGAGCTTACAACCACCGCCGCTGATCATAAATTGATGATATTATTTTTAAATAAGAGAAATTATAAAATAAATCGAAGAGACACATGATAGGTTAAAATGGTATTTTCATTTGTTTGTTTGCTAGAATAAGTGAACCTAGTCTTGGACAATTTGATAATTTGAACTCTCAACTTTAATAGCTGGAACTTGGACAGCAAGGAAAAAAAAATAAATAAAAAGGTATTTTTATATTTCTAATCCTGGATTTGTATGATCGTCTATCTCTGTGAGAAGAAAAACGTTTTTTTTTTCTTTTTCTGAAGCAAGAAAATAAAAGTAAACAAAACCATCTTCTCAAATCACAATCTAATATAATATCTTTTAATTTTAGTTTTGTTATTCAAAATAAAATAAATTTTTTTAGTTTATTAAAATATCAACAAATTTTATTAACTACTGATAGTAAATGCGAGTATTTATAATTTTTTATATTATTATTAATGGGTTGTATTTAAAAAAAATTAATTTTAGTCCATGCAAGAGTCAATGATATATTAATAAGAATATCTCACGTTAAAATAAAGGTATAATAAGAAAAATACATGCACATTGATATTTCTAACTAAAATAACTAATTTTCTTAATTATTCAAATTTAAATTTGGATGGAGGGAATATAATTTTTTACATTCAACCACTACTTGTGAAAATTCTGATTTATTTTAAATCAAATCAATAAAAATAATATTTAAAAAAATCATTTTCACCTTATTCTTTTATGGGTATAATCTGAAATAACACTGGTTCCACCAAAAAAATTAATATTTTTTTTTTATTTATCCTACAAATATTTTCAGTCAGTTAAAGATCTAATCTTAGTCCCGACCAGTCACTACAGTTGGTAAGAACATATTACTAATAAAAATACAAGTTAAACCAATCAAAACAGGAGGAGATGGGTTGGGATCTCAAGGCATTCTTTGCCATAGGGTTGGTGTTTTAATCCTTTGGCCAATGAAAAAAAAAAATTATACTCTTCCGGACTAGGAAAAATAAATAAATAAAATGCATGAATAAAAATACAAAATCCGTAACGAGTGACGTCATCCCTTAGACTAAACTGGAATTGACCCGGAAACTAACGAAGTCCAACTTTGCTTTCTGTAATTTTTTGAAAGAGGAATGCACCTAGTGGTTGTTGTTTACCAGGAATTCCCATACATAGATTCGTGGGACCCGACCTGCGGACCTGAACATTTTAAAAGCAAATAGACAATAATGCACTCCACTACAAAACCCAAACATCATTAAAGCGAAGAAGACCGCAAAATTCTTGTCATTACCAAATAAATGGCCACCGCAAACTCCTCCGTCAAATCCAAATATATATTTAATAAAATAGAATGAGATGAAGAGATGGGTTTGGGTTGGATCGTAAAATATTGAGCGATTTGGGGTTTTTTTTTCCAATTAATGAGACAATTTGTCAGTGTGCAATATCTGTGAGTATGGGCAATAGCAGGAGAGCAAGTCAATAAGTTCTGGACAGTGTCATTTTCTTTCTTTGTATGATTGTTGCTAATACGTAGCGTTTTTGAGTTATTGAAATCGCTGATTCTGGTCGGTCTTGATTGGATATAGTTAAACGTGCTTTTCGTAACCATTTGTAAGGTGATTGCGATTTATTTGTATACTAATTAAACCTAAAAAGTTGGTTTCATGGAGTTTAGATCGGTAAATTATATCAATGGTTCCCTAATTTTATTTAGGTTATATAATTTTAATTTATCATTTTCTAAACATTTATTTTTAATTTTTGTTTTATTGGAAAGTCACTTATTAAAATCCAGTAATTGGAATGATAATATAAAATTAAAAATTACATATATGACAAAAAAAATCATGGTCACGGAAGAATATAAAAAGAAAAGGAAAAAAATTGCTAAAAACTATAAATGATAGAGTGAAAATTTCATATAATTGACATTATTTGTTAAATAAAACTAATGGGTACATTCAAAATTAATGTATTAAGAGAAAATATGAATTTTTAAAATATAATATTTTATTTTTATTACCGTATTAATATTTTCGACGATGATATTCTAGTGAGTGACCTCTTGCTGAAATAAATATTAAAGTTTAGTGACTAAAAATGATAAATTAAAATTATGTGATCTTATAAAATTAAGTTATTAGTATAATTTTACTCGAATTTAGAAATAGAATTTGGATAAAAAATAATTTTTTTATGCATAAAGGCTCTTAATAAGCCAAAATAACATTGCACTGCGAACAAGAAAATTCAAACTTAATATTTTTTACTTTTAGCATAAGTAAAAAAAATCAATAAGAGATCTCGTCAAATTGATAATAAAAAAATAATAATTTATAATCCATCAATGTTATTAATTCCGTAATTTATAATATTATATAAACTATCATTTTGGCATCATTCATTTGGAAGCATGAAAATTAATTGTTGAGCATATGGACCCTACAAGAAGTAAATTAATCAAATTTAATTTAATTATATATTTAATATTGGGTTTGTAATGAGGTGGATTATATATATATATATATTTTTTCTTTTAAAATTATAAATCGAATCAAAATATTGGTTTTTAAATTTTACAAACCAAAGTAAATTATGAATTTTTTAAAATCGCGGTTTAAATCGTTTTGGATGGATTTAAATTGGTTGCAAGTACCTTTTGTCCGCTGACACCACTTGAATTGTCTAACTCCAAAAGTCTCTCTTTGTTGAATTGTCAATGATGGAGTTTCTTCAAGAATTCTAACACTCGGAACTTTCTGGATAAAAATCTAACTTTTGAATAAAAAACCTAACCTTTGCTTGCGTCCAATATATGCATACACACCGATGTATAATCTATACGTATAGTTCGATAGATTCAAATATTTTATTTTCTAATACTAAAACAATTATCATATCATCATTTTTATTGTAAAATTTTTCAAAATTCATTATTTTTAGTTTTGTTTTCTTTTTGTGTGTTATGATTTAAATGAGTTAACTGATTTAGTATTTAAGAATAAAATATAAATTTTTCTCATAAAAAAGAAAAAAAAATCTAAAATCTGAACGATTACTATAGAGGACCTAGTTTTAATTTTAGCACATAAATGTTGATTGGATACTTGTTTGTGAATTTGGTATCTATCATATTCTATTGGTGTTTGGTGAATATTCCAAATAAAGGAATTCAGCTCTTCTCTTGCCTTTTCAGATTGAAGTTTGTGACAGAAAAGGACTCAAACCAGTTATGCAAACAACTTTAACATGTCTTCAACTGAAAATAGTAAATACAGTAAACTTTGTTTTATTGTGGGAAATTTATGATATTTTCCTTTAACCCTTGTTTGAAAATCAGAGAGAGAAAAATATTGGAGCGCAAAAAAAATAATGAAAAATTGTCAATTTTTTTTTATATAGTTATTTTTCACTATTGTGTTTTGATATGATAAATAAAAGAAAATAAATTTATTTTCCTTCGTTTAAAAATGATAAAATTTTAGATGAAATAAAATATTATTATTAAAAATTGATAATTATATCATCACTTAAATGATAAAATATTTAAGAAAGGGTTGAAATTTATTAATTAATTGGGACATTTGGAAATTTATTAAAAATGAATGAAATTCTAATTTTCCTTTTTTCTCTCCAAATGAATAAAAGTGACCAATGTTGATGACTTTTTAAAATTTAAAATGAAAAAATAATTTTATTTTTTAAATAATATATCAACTTGAATACCAACTCACGAAAATAAGGAACTAGTGAGGATTATTAAAAATAAGATAAAATTTAATAAAAATATAATAAATAATTAAAGATTAAACATTTTCTATACTATATATAAATATGGACATACGAATAATGATAAAATTTTCAATAATATTCTTAATAAAATTTCGGATATCATAAGATAGCTTTAGTCATAGTCAATTAGAAAATTATATTTTATTAATTGGTTCGATATATTTATAAAAATTACTTTTTATGTCAATCATATGTAATTTTATTATATTCTTACTTATATGTGGAGTGAAATGTTTTAATTTCGAATCTTCTCAACTACAACTGTTTTCATCAATTTTGGTGAACAGAAATCATTTCTTGTTTTGTAGCTCGCAGTATTATTTCGTCTCACCATACCTCTTGTTAATGAATAAAAAATTATTTATTAAATAAATACGTATAAATAAATTAATTATTTTAAATTTTAAGTTTCATTTTTATTAAATTTATTTTTTAGTAAACATATTGTCACGATCCAAAACCGTGGGCCGGACCGGCATTAGGATCTAGGTAAGTTTAAAGCCCACAAGGCTCGTAGTAAGCCTAAACTATAACAATCCATCATTGTAATCATCTAACTCTAGAAATAGTAAGTCCATATTATGACATTATTCAATAAACAGTTAACATTATTTTTTGCTCAGCTTCAATATCATATATATAATTCACAGCTTGAGCTCTTACCCATTTGACAAAAAAAACATCTTCATATAAACATTTATTTGTCATAATATGGTCAAACTATTTCTAATATATAGTATCCAAAATTTTCAGAAAATACTCTACATGTTATTTATAATCATACAATGATTTTATATAACCAAACATCAATTTATTATCCTAACTGCGGAATCAAATAAAATATGTAGAATATTATATATTTAACATATAACTCATACTAACATTTTTAAAGTTTGAGACAATCGCTAATTCTCTGCAGAAAAGAAAACAAAGTCTTATAAATCAGCAATACTTTTATTCCCTGAAACATGGATGGGGGTGAGTTTCACTAAATTCAGTAGATAATAATAAATAATGCAAACTCACACATTCAGACAGTATGTTTTCACAATATATATAAAATGACAATACTTCACAGGCACATGTCATGCATCAGCACTTTCAAATAAATCACATTTATATTTTCACAACATGTGAAAATTAATCAGTAGTGTCACAAATCCATCCACCGGCCCTTGGCCTACTTTTCTCATTCTCATATATAAATATATCAGGGAGCCGATTCCATATACCTGGCTAACGGTCTCATAGTGACCTACGTCGTCCTAATTTTCACCCAGATACAAAACACATTATTATCACATCACATCATTATCACATCACAAATATCCAATAAATTTAATCAATGAAATATATGAATGTAATCAAGAGCGGGATTTATATATTATTGTAGAATGAGAATATTATATATAAGATGGATGATATCAATAATATAATAACAATGGAATTTTAGAAATGAATACTGATTATATAACAATGAGAATAGGAAATTAATACTGATTATTTAGAATAATATATGGAGTATGATATGCATATGAAATACATGTATGCAAGATGGTGTGCACCATTTATTATTACTTACAGTGATAGTAGAATATTCAATTCTATTTTGGGTACTGATTTGGAGAAACAGTAGAGAAACTCGGTCTATCTAAGAAAACACATATAATAAGGGAAATAATTTTAGACAAACGATTTCCCTTAATTAAGAAATTAATTAATTAATTTAATAAACCTATCTGTTTATTTTATTTTTCTAACTAAATTTCTATCTTTATTAAAATATTATTTCCACAAAAATATAACTGTCCACCTATTTTAATATAATCTATTTTTCTAAGATAACCATCTTGTATACTAAATAATTATTCAAATAATAATTATAATAAACTCTATAACTATAATAAATCTTTAATTGAAAAATCCTCAATTATATATTTTTATTAATTCACTATATAATCTTACTATTTACCAATAATTAATTTATTCGCTTATTTTGTATTTAGTCTAGATATCAATTCAATTTATTTCACCATAAAATATATTTATACTCCAAATTATAATTTAACACCAACAATAATAATAATTTCTCAATAATATTATTTATTTAACTTACCACATATATATTAATCAATTCTATCAAATGTTCGTCCTTATCATCAAACTATTTACTATAATCTATTTTTCATTTATTCAAACTTCAATAATCAGTCTAACTCCAAAATTATTACATTTAAATAAATTTTATTCATTTTAATATTTTAATTAATAATTTCTTTTCTGCAGAATATACCACATATAAATATTTAAATCCACTAATTATTAGTTAATAACAATTCTAACTAATTAAAATATTCAAATATAAATCGTTAACAATTTCATTAAATTTTTATTTTCAACCAGAATTATCTTAAACCTAATATTTCATATAATAATAACACTTATTTCACCAAATACTCAAGTTAACATCCGAATAATTTAATTATATAAAAACTTTTAATAATAACCATTTAATCTTTGTGCTAAAAACCATTAACCTTTGTAATAATTTATTTATTATCATCCAAAAGTTAATCCTCAATTATTTAAGGTCCTCTAATAATTTAACACATAATATATCAAAATCTTTAATTAACCAAAATCTCAAATTATCACCATTAACAATATTCTAATATAATATATTTAAGATTAGCAATAAAACTTCACCTTTCAATAATAATTCATTTAATCAACCAATTAATTAATTCTACTCTTTAATATACTCCATTTATTAAAAATCCTTCAAATATACCCATTAATTCTTAATAAA
The DNA here is from genome assembly GCA_948099535.1 of Jatropha multifida. Lineage (NCBI taxonomy): Eukaryota > Viridiplantae > Streptophyta > Magnoliopsida > Malpighiales > Euphorbiaceae > Jatropha > Jatropha multifida. Next base: position 116,862 of record CANUEX010106290.1, read on the forward strand.
GAAATTTTCATAATTTTAGAATCTTAACACTAACTAATTAATTTATTAACCCTCAAAATCAATTAAAATCGTACAACTACTCTTTAATTATCCAAATCATTAATTAATTTATTTTATCCAATTTCTCCAATTAATCACTCCACCACATAACTAATTAATCAATCAAAAATACTACAATCAGTAATTAATATCCTATAATCAAATTAACCTCTTTAATCAACATAATTCCAACTAAAATTAATAAATCTCAACCTATAACTAAATAATCAATTAACTACCACAATTCTATCAATACACCACAAAATCAACTAAATAATAAATCAATTTTCACAAATACTCTATTTAACTAATTTCTCAACCAAAATACTAAAATTAATTAATTAATCATCTAACAATATAATAAAATTAAATAATCAAAATACTAACAATTAACCACAA
>CANUEX010106316.1:0-12410 GCA_948099535.1 Jatropha multifida
CACCATACACACTCAAACTTATACTAGTCAATATTTCACTTATGACTAGGGATATATATTATTATAAAGCAACATGCAAAAACAATATAATAATAAAAGTAACCTCTTTATTAATTAAATTCAAATAACATAAGGTCCAAAATGTTGGCCTAGGGCACAATCACCAGCACAATTGTGTCTAGGTACTGAAGACAAATTAACCTCTGACTAAGCAAATTTAATAAGCATACCTCTTTTTGCATGCCATGTGTGATTGTTGGTACATTGCTTATTCTTATGATCTATAGCTCCATAGAAGAAACAAGCATCCTTTGCAGGTTCCTTATGTTGTTTCTTTTGTAGTGCTTTTCCGCAGCTTTCTCATACTTCTTTTTCTTTTTACTTTTCTTTTTGTCCCTTGAAGTGGAGGCAAAGTGAGCACTTTCTCATACTTCTTTTTCTTGTTTTTTTTCTTTTTGTCCCTTGAGGTGGAGGCAAAGTGAGCACTGTGTATCTTTTCTTACTTCAATCTTTCTTCTTCCTAAACACAATGTGAGATAAGCTCATTAAGGAACCTGTTAAACTCTTAGAATTTTGAAAGAGAATAATTGTGATTAACCTGATTTTAGGGTATATTTAGTGTATATATAATGGAGTCCGAATAGTCCGTATCAAATAAGGATCCCGAATCTTGATTAACTTCCTATTTAGAGTTATTTTAGGAGTCTATTTATAATTTATTATTATATGTTAACAGTAGTCTCCCATCAGTTATTTGGTCATTTATGTCCAAATGTAATATTCGTAGAGCGTTTTTTATTTATAACTTATAGAAATATAAAGAATTTGAACTTCATGAAGGGAGAGTTCCCAATTTGTAGTCTTTTTTACTTAGCTTTTTTATTTGTTCTTTTATTGTCCAAACATATCATTGTTTAAAATGTTGGGCAATCTAAGTATGTTTAGTAAATAATGTTTTCACAATTTAATGATTTATTCAGACTGGCGATTTTATCTATAATACATGCGTAGGGAGTTTTTGCTTCAATGAATAATGATGACTCATCAATTGTGGCCGTTAAGTTAAATGGTGAAAGTTGTGTACCTCAACTTATAGATTCAAAAGATTAGGCTAGGTTGTTCAGATTACCTCTAGCGAACTGTCTTATTGGACGGAGAAAACTATGCCGCTTAAGCCTCCGACGAACTATCTCATTGGACGAAGAAAATTAGGTCGCTTAGGCCTCTGGCGAACTGTCCCATTGGATGGAGAACTATGGGCCGCTATGTTCGAGCGGATGGACTGTCTATGGGCCGCTTAGGCGTCTAGAGAAATGTCTGAGCAGATGGACTATTTATGGGCGGCTTAGGCCTCTGGCGAAATGTCTGAGGGACTGTCTATGGGCTGCTTAGGCCTATGGCGAAATGTCCGAGAGGATGGACTGTCTATAGGCCGCTTAGGCCTCTGGCGAAATGTCGAAACGGATGGATGGAAAAATCTAGGCCGCTTAGGCATTTGGTGAACTGTATATATCTGCTTAAGTTCAAATTTATTGACTTCTATTTTGTTGTGCTTCCTGCGTTTTTATCATGATAAGGCAACAGATTAATTAATAAGATTGCTTCACTAAATATGGAGAGAATAAATAAATGTAGTCAACTTATTATTACTGATTATGGTAACTTATCATCCTCTCACCCACCAAGATAAAATTTATATCCTTGCTTTGCTTTTTTGTTTCGTCGCAATAATTAAGGAGCAAAATTTAAAATAAGAATCTCTAGATTGTATATAAAAAGAACTCCTGTTAGAGTTTTATATCTTTTATGAACCATAAATGATGCTGACATCATTAGCCTATGATAGTATATATAGGTTTGTTCTTCAATATTCAAGAACAATGGAAAAGGGCACAGATTTTCCAAGAAAATGAGAAAGCAATGTAATTATGAAAATCTAAGGTTTGCATTTGTGGACAATATTATTGATTTTTCTTTCTAAGAGGTGTTGTCCAACTACAATTCGTTTGATGCATGACTTAATGTTAACTAAATGTCTCAAATCAAATTCTGTTGACATTCTTAAATCAAATTCAAATAAAGGAATTCTTCAATATTCTCAATTTGACCAATGCTACCAACAATAACACTTGTCAATCTTGAAATAAAATTAAATTTTAATAAGCATAAGTGGGAGAAAATTAGAGCTTTAATAATGTGCAAAAGGGAAATATGATAAGAATGCAGGAAATTTAGCAAATATGATGAAGGAGATTTAGAACACGGCAGAAATTGAAGCCTCACCAAATGAATACAAGGTAAAGTTGGAATTTTTATTACCTAATAATAATATTATAGCTTCTTTCGGTCTCACTTCATCTGTAATTTTATTACAACATTAAATACTAATGACTATTTTAATCAGTGTGCAATTTGAAATTGTGACGGAGGGAGTTGACTAAGTTTTTTTTTTTTAATGCCATTCATGAGGGAGTTGACTAAGTGTTCATTAGTAGCCACTGAATCTCTGAAGGTTCCCCAGCAACAACAAGATACTAATCTATTAGAATATACAGATATACATATACGTTAAGCCTCAGATATATTCCATGCACAGCTTGAAAAAATACAAAGACTATTCATTTTTCCTTGGTGTAATAATTAAACACTGAGAATAAAATAATATATCAGGGCTGATTCATTATTCACATATAAAGCCAAAGAATTATCATACGTTTATTACCACAAATGCATTTTGCAATCAATATTTACATAAATTACATACATTCAACTGTTTATATATTAGAAATAAATTAATTAATTTTGTAGAGGACACTTTGGCAACACATTAAATTAACTAATATATATATATAATTTTCAAATTCCAAACAAAGTCTCAAATTAATTTGCCGTAGATTGAATTCAACCCACTGTCTCTTTATTATAATTATTATTATTCTTGTAAAGAAGAAGAAAGTCAAAAGGTTTTTCAATATGCAATCAAAACAAACAAAGGAGACAGCTTGTAGCCTGGATCCACAAAAGAACAAAGCAAGACATGCGATTACGCAAGGAAAAGTCAAATTAAAACTGTTCCCTTTTATTTTATTATTGTTTCAAATAATCAGTTTATGATCTAGAAACTCAATGAATCAACTCTGATACCACTTGTTAGACCAAATCTAGATTAATTCACATCTATAGTGTTAGTTATATGCCCTATAGTCAATTTGATTGGTTGTATTTTGGAATATAATATTTCATGTAATAAATATTTGATTATTAATAAAAGATATTTATTTATCTTTTATATTCTATCGATTGAATCTTGGTAAAAGATAAAGTCCATGAGACAATATTGTTTTGCAAAATAAATTATAATTATGAGTTTTACATTTGCATTAAAGCAACGTCTCTAAATATTCCTGGTCGATGTTCTCCTTATTATTGGACGATGATTAGAGCTATTGATACTGGTACATATTAAGTTATTTCCTTAGGAAAGCAGTTGTTCTCATAAGCTGAGATATGTGTGATATCTAGAACTAATATGTAGGTGCTTGTTATTTAAACAAGTCCACTGAATTGACATGCATGAGAATTCCATATGGAGAGTTACCTATGTCTATGGAATACTCAAGTGATGGTTGTGTAAGTGATCCTTTAACTTGAGATTACTAAGCTATTTTATATAGGGATAACTATGTTTTGATTCTTTGTTCACATTATTCATTTTATGAATAATAAGCAACGATTAATTGAACATAGTAGAAACTGTATGGAGACACTTGTATAATCAAGAGAGGATTCATCACCCTAGGTAAATTAAGGAAAATGTTCTAATTGTTCTTTATTAGTATTGATTAAGAAATCATTGCGCAAGGTGAAATGAAATTAGCAAATGAGATTTGAAATTTTATTCAACTGATCAATGGTTAAGGTTTAGAGAATTAACGTGATTTAGTAAAGCAGACACACTTCATGCCTAATTACTAAATCGAAACATTAATGATGAAGGTACATTAATTACACTGATAAATCATGCACTGAAAGGTTAAGTCAAGCCACTTTGACTTTTCAAATATTTGGGTAGTCTTGATATGTTGCTAAACAATGTACTTGACCTTCAAATATTAATTAGTTAATATTTATTGCCAACATATTTGGAACCTAGAAGATCACACACATAAGAATGGATATGAGAAAGTGAAAACGAGAAATCGAATCAAGTATGACTTGATTACAAATAAGTTTTGTGGAGTTAATGATAAAATTGTAATTTATATTTTATTACAATTTTATATAGATTATTAAGTATTGACTTAATTGATTTATGTCTAAAATTTATTAAGATAAATTTTAAATTAAATAAACCTAATATTTCAAATATGATTTATTTATTTAAATGGTTAAATAAATAAATATAATTGATTAAATTGAAAATCCTAATAATATATGTATTATGATTTATTTATTTAAATTATTTAAATAAATAAATAGGCACATATGTATTTAGTTATAATTTATTTATTTAAAAGTTTTAAATAAATAATTATAATTAATTTATTTGTGACCTAGGATTTTCTTATATAAGGTTTAAGAAACAGTATAGACGTGAGGGGAGTTGAACGTGAGAACAAGAATTGTTGCTCATAACCACAAAACAAAACAGAGAGCCTATGATAGTTAGCACCATTATACGATCTAACCTCTCAACCCTCTAAAAGTAGTTTTAGAGTTTTTCGATTGTCCATTCGTGTGGATACTGCTAGAAGCCGAACGTTTAGACGGCTTGTGATTTGCGACAACCTAGCCTTGTAGATCGAAGTTTCAAAGAATCTGCAAAAGAGGTATTCTTCTTAACTAATTTTATTGCCTTATTCGTTTAAACGGATCCCTATTGATATAATTAATTTATTTTAATTATATTATTCCACTGCGCATATTTGATATTAAAACTCAACACATAGTTTATCATGTTAATTCATCAAGTAATATATTAATTGCGAACGTGTAACTGGATCCATGAGGTTGATGTAGTTTCTGTGTCTTGCGATTATTGATCTTCCAAATTGATACACATGAGAAGAGAGAAAAATCCCTATATTTTCTAATGATGGGATATCAGAAAAATAATTGTGCGTATAACTTGGGGACCATAACTCTAAAATATCTTCACACAATTTCTTTATTTTTAATTTGTCATAAATTAGAAATTATATTTAGAGTATTTACCCATTTAAATCCATATTTTAAAATATAATTTAGGCCCATATTAATTTTAACCAAATTAGATCACCTTTAATTATGATCCAAGTCTATTATAGTAGATATAATCATACAATTAATATTAACTTCAATATATATATATATATATATATATGTCCATAATTCCTAATATAGAGATTCTTTGAGATTGTTGAATCAAAATTAATTTACAGAATCAATAACATAGAGAAAAAAAAAAAAAGAAACTAAGTAGCTACATTTTGACTCTCGGCATAAAGAGTTACATATATACTAGTCGTCATCCGCACTTTTTGCCGCTGATGTTTTTAAAATAATTATTAATATTAAATTATATTATTATTTTAAAATAATAATTTTTTTACTGAAATAAAGAGAAAATTATTTAATAATTTAATTGATAAAATTTATAATATCCAAATTTAACAAATTGCATCATTATCTATTATTTTATTATATTTAAATAAATTAATTTTTTGGGTATCTCAAAAATTATTTTAAAATTATCGTCGTTTTTTTTTATCAAATTCCAATAAAGTAATGATAAAATTTAATATCATTATATTTATCAAAATAATTAAATAAACAAAAAAAAGTAATTATTTGTTTAAAATAATATTACAAATTTGGTATGAAGATGATTATTATAAATAGTTAAAAAATATTAATAGCGGAAATTGTACTATGTGATCCTTGAAAAGTAAATTAAATAATAAAGTGCACCATTACGTAGAAATTATAAAATCATAATTACTTTATTTTAGAAAGTGACAAAGTTTTCCTAACACAATAATAAATTCTTGTTAGAATTTCGTCTCATTTTTATTGTAAATTTCTATCTTTGTCCTTCTAATTTCAATAAAAAAAAATTATTATGATTAGAATTCGAATAAAAAAATAAAATTAGAATAAAAATTTTTTAAATTATACTATTTTCGCCACATAGACATGATAAATTATTTATTTAGCTAAAATTATATTTAATTATTCATCTATGTCAAAGTTGGAAATAATAAAATTCATGGTATTTGAATTAGCTTGAAGTAAAAAATCATTAAAATTCACATATAATAGTTTAACATAAAAAAAATAAAGAAACAAAAGCAGAGATGAAAATCATTTAAGCAAATAAAAATTTAAATATATAAAATTAATAAGTAACAATAATCAGAAAAACACATATTTACCCAAACATTACATTCTTCAAACCAATCACTGTTAGAAATCACCAATATTGTTGGTAAGAGAAGCAATATTGGAGTCATGGAGGACTGAAAAGCGCAAAATGTGAAATCCAAATTGCATTGCTAAAACATCATTTATTGCCCAGATTGTCTTCCAAAGACCCATTTCATCTGCCTGGAGTGTTTTTGGTAGTCTCCTAGTGAATGCATTAACCTCCTCATCAGTCAGATGTTGAGGCTTAAGGGGCTCCCATCTTCTTGTCTCCATGGAATGTGAGTCCTTGGGTTACATTTCAATTTCAATGCCCTTGCAGTTCTTTAAACAGGTTTGAGACGGTGTGGCGGAAGTCATGTTTGTACATGACAAATGAACAGAAAATAAATAATAAAAATTTAACAATAATAGTTAAATAATTTAAAATTTTAAACTTATAATAATATGTATTTATTTATCAAAGTAATTATAATTAAAATTTAAAAATATATTCAACAATCAATCAAGTTGTAAAAAAATATAATAAGTCTTTTTTATGACATGCATGCATGTTGACTGTGCTCATTATACATTGACTATACTTGTTATATTCTTATTTTTTATACTCTTTTAATTTTTTATCTATATAATATTAAATTATAAGTTTTTGTTTAGATTAAAATAAAATAATTGGTTAATTGTATTACATTTTATTCTATAAGCTACTTGTAATATTACTTTTTATGTACTTCATTTTATTTTTATATAATAAAGTGGTCTTAAAAAAAAGTTTAACTCAATTTATAGACTTAATTCTTCGCTCCCTAATTTATAAATATACAAATTTAAAATTTTGATAGATGCTCGGAAAGAAAATCAATGCATCACTCAATTCCTAACTCCTTATCCTTAACCCCAAATCAATATCTATATACAATTATAATGAAAATTAATCTCTCTGTTTTACTTTAATAGCAACATTTGCTATTTTCACAAAAATAAAAAACATGATTGAAATTTATTGATTTTCTAAAAAATTATGGTACAATATCTAAATTGTCATTCTTAAATATAAATATAAAAATTAAATTACACTTGATCAATATGTGTAAAGTTGAATGAAAAAAAAAATTAATGTAGGCTTAAAATACTAAATGAGTACTTAAGGTGGAACAAAGTAAAATACTTACTTGTTGCTATTAAAGTGGAACGAATGGAGTATAAATTATCTTTTACTACTAGAGAAAAAAAAAAGATGACATGATCTAAAATTTATTTGTCTTTATTTTCTAAAATAACCTTAACATAATAATTTTAAAAAAATACTAATATAAATAAATCATTCATATTAAAAATTAAAAATTAAAAATTTATTTGATTAGTCATATACAATAGTAACTTCATACTCTTTTAAAAAGATATTAAAAAAAATAAATTGAGGTAGTTTAGTCAACATTATTTGAGGTAAATGACAGTTTAGTCAATATAAATATTAGTGGGTTAATATATGGAATTCATTTGCAAATTTTAACAATTTTAATAGGATTTGAACTAAACTAATATAATTTCATGGAATTCAATTCATAGAATTTAAATTCATATTTATTTTCATTCCAAACACAAAATTTTAAATTTCTAAATGAATTCCACAAAATTTTATGGAATTCAAACGGACTGTAACTCAAGAGAGAAAAGAATTCACATGTTGGTTCATAGAGTTAAGTATAATAATCTGGTGTCATTTGTATTTTTATATATATGTGTGTTTTTCTCTTTTAATTAGACGTTATGTTACCAGCTTATGCATTAATCAAGAATTGCTCCAACATATATGCCATGACTTATTATATGGGTAAATATATAAATTTATCCATATATTTTTATAAAAAAAATTTGAGAAAATCCTTAATTTTTATTTTATCTAACTAAACAATTTAATTTACAAAATTATACCTATTGAATACTTTATTTTATCAATTGAATACCTAAAAAAATAAATTAATTAAACACTTATTAGATAATTGAAAAATATAAAAATTATTATTTTGAAAGTTGTATTAATCACATATTTAATTAGTGTTCTCATATAAAAGCCAAAAATCTTTAAAAAATTGTTGTTGTGAATGTAAAGAATTGTGAAATTATGATATTAGGTGAATTTTAGGTGCCAAAAGATCTATTTTAAGGTTTAGTGCAAGGTTTAAAGGTTCATTATCTATTCAAAACCTATATATAAAAATTTTTAATATGTCATAGATACTAAATAATAGAGTAATATGATAACCAATATTAAATATCTACTTAGCTATTATTTCAATGATGACAGTAAAAAAATTTTGCTCTTATTGAGAGTTGAACTCAAGACCTCCCGCTTACTAAACGGGTGCTCTAACCAACTGAGCTATAAGAGCTTACTATTTTTTATAAAATTATTTACGTACTTTTTGTTTTAGTTTTGATAATTTATCTTTATTGAACATTCTGCCCGTATGTTCATTATTGATGGGTTTCCTATTCAGCAAACAAGCACTCTTGGTGGCCAATATTTTGTTACTGTAATTACACCAAAAGCCTCATCCTTTGTGTCCCCCTACTTTGTAGTGTGCACAGTATCGATCTTCCCTTTTCTTTGTTAAGACTTCTATTATCTCTATTCTTGAACCTTTGATAATTTTCTGGTTTACTTGCATACATAGCCACAGTTTGCTCATTAGATTCAAAAGCTAGGGTATGTACCTCCATTTGTTTTTCAACCCTAAGGACCATTGAATATGCACGATTCACACTAGGAAAAGGGTCCATAATCAGTATTTGATTCCTCACATTATCATAAGCTTCATTTAATCCCATAAAATTGTATTAGTCTATCTTCATTCTCAATTTCTGTCATGTTTTTAGATGCACCACAAGTACACATAGGCAAAGGTCTTAAACAAGCCAATTCATCCCATTATTTCTTTTATTTGGTGAAATACACAATGATTGAGTTATTTCCTTGCTTCAAACTTGAAATCTCTTGCTTGATTTGATAAAGTAATGGGCCATTACTTTCACCAAATCTTTGAGTTAATTCCTCCCATAACTCTTGAGCTAAGTTTGTATACAGAAAGGCCTCTACAATCTCTTTGGATATTGACACTACAAAAAAAAATTACCAATTTGCGACCGACTTATCGGTAGCAAATTAAGGAAAATCAGTCACAAAATCTAAATTGCGACTGAATAATAATAGTCGGTGAAATACTCATCGCAAAAGTTTTTGCGACGGATATTCACATTGGTCGCAAAATTTGCCACAAAAAAATCGGTCGCAAATGGCAATAAATTCAATTGCAAATTAGTAAATAATCTGTCATGCTATATCCATCACAAATCGGTTGCAATATCTCTCGCCTAATAATTGGTCGTAAATTGTAACTGGTTGTCGCAAATCCGTGCAGTTTTAAATTTCCCGCGCAATTTTAAAATCAGTTGCAATTCTGTCGCAATGGAGTTACTCAAATTTCCTTTTCTGTCGCAAATTGGTGGTAAAATTATTTTACAATGAAAAAAAATATTTTAGAAATATTTATACAGACATTTTATAAACCTGTCAAAAAATAATACAAACATACACACACACACATATATATATATAAAGACATCATCATTCCAACAATCCAAAGAAACATCATTAACTTATTAAGCTATAAAAAATTAAAGCAAAATAAATGAAAATAACAATCTAAAATAGTCCAAAGTCAAATCTATGATGCTGATCCGATGAAGTAGCCGGAGGATCTCGTGTAGTGTCCTTTGGGTTCACTGTAGTGTTTGGAGGAGTGACCAATGTATCTGTACTATGAGAAATGAAAGATGGCGTATGAGGCCCGACAGTAGAGGACTTGTTGTTTCATGCTTTTTTCTACTGAATCCAACTCAAAGTCAATCTATTGTATCAATAATATTAAAATAGAACATAAAAATTCAAATTCAAACAAACATCTAAATCTCAATCGAACAATTTGACAATCAATCATTATAGCTAAAATTCAACAAGAATAATATCAACTACAAACTAAAAAACACAAAATATACACATAGAAATGTCCAAACTAAAATGAAATTGTCTTCAAATCAATTAAAGTCAACTAATTAACTTTATAATCAATTAAAGTCAAATGAAAATGTAAAGAAATAAAATAAATTCAATTTTTTTATTTTAAATAATGCAAACTTTATTATAATTATAAATGAAATCAACTTTTTTTTAGACAAGAAAACATAATAGGACAATTGAGAAAAAAAAATGCAAATCATGATGCATTATTTGGATATTTCCTATTTTATAGAAAGGGTTTACTGACTATAAACTTTCAAAAAGTTGTTGCTTATAAAAATAATCTAGCAACTAAAAATACGCAATGTTTTGATTTATTATGCATTTAATTATTTAATTTCTAAATGAATTTTGGCAGCATTTTCCCATATAAATGTTTAAACTAAGTGGGAAAAAAAAACACTTCTATAATCGAAACACCTTGTGACTCCAACTTATGGCCACTACCAAACCTCTATTCCATACAAACGCAATATCTCAATCAAACTCAATCCATTGCATCAATAATATTAAAATAGAACATGAAAATTCAAATTCAAATGAATATTTCAATCTCAATTGAACAATTTGACAATCAATCATTATAGCTAAAATTCAACATACAAAAAAACACAAAATATATACACAGGAATGTCCAAACTAAAATGAAATTGTTTTCAAATCAATTAAAGTCAACTAATTAACTTCATAATCAATTAAAGTCAAATGAAAATATAAAGAAATAAAATAAATTCCACTTTTTTATTTTAAATAATGCAAACTTTATTATAATTATAAATAAAATCAACTTTTTTCTAGATAAGAAACATAATAGGACAACTCAGAAAAAAATGCAAATCATGATGCATTATTTGGATATTTTTCATTTCATAAAAAGGGTTTACGACTATGAACTTTCAAAAGATTGTCGCTTATAAAAATAATCTAGCCACTAAAAATAATCTATGTTCAGTGATAACTTGCTTTCACATGAGAATTTTTTACTCAAGGTTTTCAGATTTTGGTCATAAAAATAATCTAGCAACTAATTTTTTTATGAAGACAATTGATCAATAAATTATTATTGATGAGTAATTAGTTAAAACAACAATAACAGAATTCTGAAAGCAACAATAACATAAGAAATGAAAGCAAAATGCCATTGATTTTTCAAAAAAAAAAGCAAATAAAACTTCAAATGAATGAAAAAAAAAAGAAAAACCTAGACGAAGAAATGCGAACGGTAGACGACAGTGACCAACTGCGGTGAATGGCGGCCAACAAATGGAACGCGAAAGACAGACAGCGAGAGGAAAGCTACTATCGCTGAATACAAACAGGAAGAAGGAGAAAGGCAATCGCGCAAGGAAGGAAATTGATATTTGTAACCATAAAAAATTGCGATCGACCAAATTGATCTCAAATCAGTCACAAATTAGCTGACGTGGAAAAAAAAATCGGTCGCAAATCCATCCCAAATTTTTTAAACATCATAATACACATGGCGCTCAAATATTCAATTATTTTGCGATCGATAAAATCCGTCGCAAAATAATTGATTACTCAACAGTCGCCAATTTGTCGCTAATCCATCGCAAACTATTCCCGCTAATTTATCCCACCAAAGTTTGCGACGAATTCACTTGCGGTAGCAATTCGGTCTCAAATTGGTCGCAAATTCATCACAAAGTTTGTAGTTATTTTGTAGCTGCAATTGGTTGCGAAACGGTATCAAATAGGTCGCAAATTTAGCGACAGAAGTGTCTGTCGCAAAATTTATCGCTAATCCATCGCAAACTGTTCCCGCTAATTTATCCCACCAAAGTTTGCGACGGATTTACTTGCGGTAGCAATTCAGTCTCAAATTGGTCGCAAATTCATCACAAAGTTTGTAGTTATTTTGTAGTTGCAATTGGTTGCAAAACGGTATCAAATAGGTCGCAAATTT
>CANUEX010106446.1:0-26417 GCA_948099535.1 Jatropha multifida
AAATTTTTAATTATTAAATAAAAACAAACCGTCCAAGGTAAATTGCCGGGGAGAAAAGAATAGTGACGCACAGTGTTTTTCAAAAATATCCGATTCGGGTCTAATTAAAATTAATTCGGTCTAATTAAAGAAATATTGGTCCGATTTTTAATCGATTAATGGTTATTAAATAAATTTTCGGGCGAACTAAAATGATTTTCGATCCCCATAATATTACGTGGCGTAATATTATTGGCTAATAATTTACAATTTAAATTTAAATGGGAATGTTTTGAAATAAAAATTTCAGGGTATTATATAAACCCTAATTGGAAGTGCTTTTGGCAAAATTTTTAAATAGTACTCCTTCCATTTGATTTTAATATCAATATTTGCTCTTTCACAAGAATTAAGAAAATGATTAGAATTCATTAACTTACTAAAAATATATAGTATAATGTCTAAATTTCCCTTCTTAAATGTAAATATAAAAGCAAATAATACCTAATAAATATGGATAAAAATAAAAAAAAATTAATATAGTCTCAAAATCCTAAATGAACATTCAAAATGGAATAAGGTAAAATGCATACTTGTTGCTACAATGTTACAAAAATTCAAATATAAACAACATAGAAGCTGAATTAGTGTAGCAAGTAAAATTTAAATAAGGAAAAAATAATTCTCTTGTGCTTCTTGAATAATAATGGAATCCAAAATCAAAATTCTTTATATTGTTATCAATTTTAATGGCTCTTTTTTTTTAGTGAATCACCCGATATTCGGTACGTCCGACTAATCCATATTCGGGTTCTGCAAATGCCCATTATGGATGCAATCCTTCCCATCCAACTTTCTCTATTCATAACTCTGAGATTCAAATCTCTTACTCTTTAATTGAATTAAACTTAGGTGATCGATGGATATAATTAGATTTTAAAAGTTATATTTACTATTTTAGATTTTAAATTGTCCAATCAAAAGATAAAAAAATTAACCCAAGCATAAGCGAACATTTAATTAGTTAGAAAAAAAACTATAATTAAGAGAGCAAAAGGCGAATTAAAAATGGAAATAAAAACATTCAAATGATATTTTTTTTGCAAAAGAAATATATTGTTGTTTTATAATAAGTTTGAATTCTTATTTTTTTTTTCATTGAGTTTGCAAGTTCTAAAAAATATAAAATGAGCATGTTCCAAAATTTTTAGTATATGAAAAATCATCAATTTATATTCAACTTAAAACATTAAAAGAATATTTACTCTTAAGTTTATTTATTTAAAAAAGTCATTTAAAATTAAAAGTAAAAAAATAAAAAATAAAAACTACAATAAACTTGACTCATTGAATAAAACCTAGAATAAAAGAAAAATCTTCTAATACATGATTGACCATTTGAACTCGTGGCATCATTAAGAAGATGAAACCGTCTTTGTCATGTGTTCAATAGCAATATGCATAATATAACTTAGAGCAAAAAATCAAATCATACTTGAAACTTAAGTAATAGTCAAGTGCAAGTCTCTCAAATTACTAAATGTAAGGAAAATAATTATTTGGTATAATTATAAGGAAATCAACTGTTTTAATATTTTAAGATAAATGCATTTATCAAGATAATATTTATTAATTACATTCATAGTTTTGAAAATCAGACTAAACCGGCTGGATCGACCAAAAACTTATCCCATCTAAAGTTTAATGTTTTACTTTTTTATTGAAAATTTATTGACGGTCTTACTTTGAATTTAAAACTCTTTTTATTATTTCTATTGCCGCATGAATCCCTTCCTCAGTTAGCTAGATATGAAGAAATAATTAATCTATTCAAAAACACAGATGCTAGGATACTACAACGATGCTTCCTTTTATATAGTTTGACTATACACTATAGATTGACATTCTTTTGATAAAAAAATTAATAACACATCATATAATTTTTCTTTTTATTATATTGAGTTCATTTCTACAGTCATAACTTAAAATTCTAACTCAATATTCAAATGTCAATTTTTTGTCATTTTAAATTCAATAGCTAATCAAACAGCTATTTTTACCGAACACTTTTACTTCAAACAACTATATAAACAACTAACAACTATTATGTAATATCTAACGACTATTAAAACAACTGACAACTACTTAAACAGTTAACAGTTACTAGAACAACTAATCTTGCTGAATAGACATTTATTAGCTGTTGGCAATTTATAAAATGGCAAAGCAAAAATATTCGATAAAAATAGATGTTTGATTAGTTGGTAGAATTAAAATAACAAAAAAAAAACATTGAAATATTGACTTAAAACTTTAAATTTTAGGTGTAGAATCGAAATACACTTATTAATAAAACAAAGGATGATATAAACACATTATTTTATATTGTACTATAAAATTTCATCTTATTTATCATGGTTAACACAACTCAATAATTAACACAACATTAATGTCACAATATTTTTTTGGTTCTTTTTTTTTTCTTTTGATGCCTTCTTAATGTTTTGCAAATAATTTGCTTATATTTTTTCAATCTTACTTAGATATCTTAACTGTAATTAAATGATTTAATTTTAGATAATTGCTTGTCTAATTTTATAATATTATTTTCTTTAGATGCAGAGCTAATAGATGATGAGATAAAAAATCATTGTTTATAAAAATTAGAAAGAATTTTGAAAAGTTATGGCAAAACTTTTCAAGATTATCCAATAATGCTAAGATCTATTTACCATCAGAAAAATGTTGATTTTAGTAACAGATTAATCCTTGGTGAATTGCGTTATGATAGAATCTTTTTGTTAGATAAACATAAACAATTATTAAGGAATTTGACTGTTGAATAGAAATCTGTTTATGATAAAATAATGACAATAGTGAATGAAGACAAAAGTGAATTATTCTTTTTATATAATTATGAAGGTATTGGCAAGACTTTTATTTGGAGGACCCTGTCTTCTGAAATAAGATGTAGAGGTGATATACACGCACACTATTTTATATTGTGCTATGAAATTTCATCTTATTTGTCATGGTTAACAACTCAATACTTAACATACCATTAATATCATAATATTTTTGGGCTCTTTTTTTTGTTTCTTCTTATGCCTTCTTAACATTTTGCAAATAATTTGTTTAATCGACTTATATTTTTTTAATCTCACTTAGGTATTTTAACTGCTATTAAATGATTTGATTATAAATAATTGCTTTTCTAATTCTATAATATTGTTTTCTTTAGATGCAAAGCTAACAGATGATGAGATCATAAATTGTTGTTTATAAAAACTAGAAAGAATTTTTAAAAGTTGTGGCAAAACTTTTCAAGATTATCCAACAATGCTAAGATATGTTTACCATCAGAAAGAAGTTGATTTTAGTAACAGATTAATCCTTGATGAATTGCGTTATAATAGAATCTTTTTGTTAGATGAACATGAGCAATTACTAAGGAATTTGACTTTTGAACAAAAGTCTGTTCATGATAAAATAATGGCAACAGTGGATAAAAACAAAAGTGAATTGTTCTTTTTATATGATTATGGAGGTACTAACAAGACTTTTATTTAGAGAACTCTATCTTCTGAAATAAGATTTAGAGGTGATATTATGTAAACTATGGCATCAAGCGATACTACATCTATTTTGTGTTAGATATCTCATTCTAGATTTGCAGTTCCTCTCAATTTAAATGATGATTCAACATGCAATATAAAGCAAAGTAGTCCTTTAGCCAATTTGGTTGTCAAGGCAAAGTTAATTATTTAGGATGATGAACCAATTATGCATAGGTTTGTTTTAAAGCACTTGATCGAACTCGTTAGATACATTTTGAGATTTAAAAGTGCATCTAGTTTAAATTAACCTTTGGAGGTAAAACAATGGTTCTTGGAGGTGATTTTAGACAAATTTTGTTTGTCATGTAAAAGGTACTAGACAAGATATCATCCATGATACTCTGAATTCTTCATATTTATGACCCTACTATCAAGTTTTTGAAGCTGACAAAGAATATGAGGTTGCGAGAAAATCATTCGAACGTATATTTGGATGAGTTGAAGAATTTTTCTAATTGAATTTTGGCAATTGGAGATGAAAATATTGAAACTTCAATTGATGGCATTGGAAAAATTTGAGTCCTCGATGATCTTCTCATAAATTATTGTGATGATCCAATATCTACAATTGCTGAAAACATATATGGAAGTTTCTTTACTCATTGCAGTGATATAAATTACCTTAAGCTTAGAACAATTCTAGTACATACTCTTTGACATGGTAGAGTAAATTAATGAATATATAGTTCCATTTAATAATAGCTTGAGAAATCATATTGAGTTTTGATTTAGTTTGTATGATTGATCATGCTTTTCATTGGAACACATATATCCACTATAATTTTTGAATTGAGTTAAATATTCTAGAGTTTCAAATCATTTTATTGGTTTGAAGATTAGTGTTCTTATGACGTTATTTAGAAATATAGACCAATCATCAGGATTGGGTAATGGGACAAGGCTAATCATCACAAGAGTTGGAAATCGAATTATTGAAGCAAAGACTTCATTAGAAAATTTGGTTGGAGAAAAGTCTAAATTCTAAGAATATAACATTGACTCCGTCTAATGCAAGAATATCTTTTAAATTTCAGTGAAGATAATTTCTTAGCACATTATCTTTTGCCATGACTATTAATAAAAGTCAAGGTCAATTATTATCTCATGTCAAGTATTTCTAAAAGACTCGTATTTATATGGACAACTTTATGTTGCTCTTTCAAAGGTGAAACTTTATGTTACTCTTTTAGAGGTGACAAGTAGAAATAAATTGAAAGTTTTAATTTATGATGATGAAGGACACATTACAAATGAAGCTACAAATATAGTATATAAAGAAGCTTTTCGTAATCTAATTTATACAGGTATTTTAATTTGTAGTTTTAAACTAAATAAAATTATTTATCATATTTGAACGATGTTATTTTTTAATTACGTTATGCATATTATTTCATAATTTAACATTGCTTATAACATCATGGTTCATATTTTTGCATTTTCTCAAAGGAGAAAGTGATGGTTTTTTTAGGTATATTACTTACAGGATCATTGTTGAGGCAACTGATAGTTTAAAGTGAGTAATTGTGTACATGACTATATGTAGGTTGACATATCACTTTGCTTATTCAGGTCATTGGCTAATATTTTTTGCAAATAAATTTATGCTCGTTGAATTTGCTTATTCATAGGCAACTGCACTACCAAGTTTTCCATGAGTCATTATTTTTACTGAAAAGTTAATAATTATATAGGAAATTGTTGTATATATATTTAATGAGTTGTTACTATTGATTTTATAGGAAAGTAATCGAGTTTGGCTCATTGTGGTTCATGCCATATTTTGGATGATAAGTATTATTGTTTGATGCAAGTTATATCATTCATTGCTTTTCCTATCGCATAAATTTCGCAAGATACTTAAGAAGATATATAATATTATAACTTTTTTAGTATCTCTCAATGAAATACAATTTTATAATGCATTTCATGATCATTTTATTATTTTTTAATAATATTATAAAAGGGTATTTCATCATTTAATATTGTTCTGCATTATTTTAACATTAATTAATCTCTTACGGGTTAGAATACGGACCCATGACTCACTAGAATGGGTGCATGAGTGCAGTGCACTTCTACCGCAGCTAGATTAAATTATTTTGGATAATATAAAACATTTAATAATTAGTAAATTTTCAATAATAAAAATATAAAATAAATCAAATACAATAATAGAAAAATAATTAATCCTCTATCATCAAACCGGCATCGTTTTACCGCAGGGTTTTGAGACAAAACTCTATTATTCCAATCCAAAGCTTTCTTTCTTACGCAATTCAGCGCCGCTCTCTTCCTGCCCTTTAACCAAAAATTGTATCCGGCAACCCCCACTGGACAAGCGGCAACCTGCACCAGCAGCCATCGTGTCAACGACTGGTTATCTCCACGAGCGGCAATCTCCTCTGTGGCTCGCGACGCTTGCAAGTCGCAACAATAGGTAATGTTACTGTTAAGGATCAATGTCATTTTTTTACTATAAATTTTTAGGGTTTTTTTTATACTGACCTGAGGTTTTTTATCATTTCGAAATTCTATAATTCTTTGCTATTCAATTGAAATTTTGTGGTCTCCCGTGCATTTTTTTTATGCAACTGAGGAAGTTACTGTTCGTTGGAGTAATAAAGTTTGCTATAATTTCTAATTTCCTATTGTTGAATCTTTGTTTCTTCTATGTTGAGTCTATAATCAAAATTTCCTATTCGATTAATAGGCTAATTGTGAAATATAACCGATCTTTGTAATTTGTGTTTATGAAGTATTTACCATTTTCTTTATGTCTGCATTGGCAGGCATGAACAGGAGAAGTGTAAAATTTTATGCAAAAAAGTTGAGTCTTAGTTTCACAAGCGAGCTCTATAATTTTTAAATTTTGTTTTATAGATTTGGGTGGCTCTATAAATTCCTATAGAAAATTAAAATATTTGTTTTCTGATTCTTAATTCCCATAAAAATGTCAACCATCTCGTTGGAGAACAAAAAAGATTTTCTCCATCTTCTCTTTTTCGTTTTTTCTTCCTTTTTTACTTGATAAGAAGAGAATGTTCATATGTTGCTTATGGTAGTGAAGTTTCACACTACGAGAATTGCAAGGATAATACAAGTCATTTTCCTTGGATATTGGTTCCTATTTTTGATTGTTGGAAGAGAATGTATTTGAATTCGAGACCACCATAAAGAAAGTAATGAATACACTAAGATGATAGCTTGTTCCTTGGTTGTCTCTGTGAGAAATATTTCCTTTATGCTTTAGCAGTGTAGGATTTATGTTTGTCTCTTTGAGAAGTATTTCCTTTATGTTTTAGCATTGTAGGATTCATGGTTGTCTCTTTGAGAGTTTATGCAAATCCAAAAGTCAAAAATGTTTTGTCTGAGTAGGAACAAACTTTCATTTATAGTTATGGTTCATTTCAAAAATTCACATCTTTCTGTCATAGACTAATTGTTTCACACTTTATAAATTTGAAAGCTTAAACAAAACTTTTTAGATTCATTCAGAAAAAAAAAGAGTTAACTTTTAACGACTTCTTTTTTTCTTTTAATTTTTCTCATTATCATCGTAAATTTTATGATACCAATATTTTACCATTGTAATTATTTTTCATAATTCTATAATTGATACACTAGAAAATAGAAGATATTTATATCCAATAATATGTTCATACACACACACTTACACTACCCTTCAATAAATTCTTTTTTTTTTCCCAAGAAATTGTAGGAAAGAAACTGATAATAAATTTTGATAAGTGTAAGCAGCAGTTTTCTTACCAATTCTTTATCTTGTCAGTTCTTTCGAAATTTCATTTCAATTTTCTCTTTTAGCTCATTTATTGTTCAAGTCATGCTCTAAACTTAGCAGAGTTTGCCTGGATTCTGTTTTATGTATTTTAATGAAAGATGTTATTTGGAATGCAACAAGCAGTTTAATTTGCTTTTGATGATATTTGAATTGAGTTTGGGTTTTTAGACATTTCTTTATTTGGATTCTATTAACTTTTTTCAACTTCTCTGCATTATCTATATCGCATTGAAATTCTTTTTTTCTTCACATTTCTTCAGCTATTGATGTCTCTAAATAATTGTGTTTTCATTTTAGCAAGGTTATTGATATCTATCACATTGAAATTTTGCTGGTTACTTGCAATGGTACAATACTCTCACAATGTTATGACCAATTTCAAATATAATATATAATCAAAAGTTGACATTTGTTTGTTTACAATCCTAATTATATTCATCAGTTGACTTTTGCTTTTTATTTTTTTAAGAAAAAAAATGAAAAGATATTAAAATCAAAGGTATTTACTGATTGTATCTTTTTCTTCTGCATTTTCTTTCTACAGTATAGATGCCTATTCTGTGTCAGTGGTTCATTAGCATTTCCTTTTATACTTGATTTTCATTTGGATGCTGTTCTTCCTGGGATGTTTATGTGTCCTGCTTGTGGCTTTCTGATTGTGTAGGCATCCTTATTGAGATGTGTGATTTTAATTGCTAATTTCTTGGATTTTACTTGTTTTGTAGTAATAATGACGGATGAAAATTCCAATAATGTGAAGGACGAGGTGGCAGAAGTAAGCCCTTTACTGTTGGTTGTTGTTAGACTTTGATTATGCTTTGATTCATAAAAGACCATATAAAGCTATAAGAAAGTTGAACCTATGTATGCTTTTGAGGTTCTTGTTTATGCAATTAAATGAATAGTTTAAAAATGTTGAACTAAAAATGCGATTGACACATTTTATCATTTTGCATTATGGCATACACCAAACATAGCCTAATTGTATTATCCCTTTACTACTTCAGTCTCATTGCATCTCCTTGTTGCAGCTTGCTCCCTTTGATCCTACCAAAAAGAAGAAGAAGAAGAAACCTGTCGCACAGGATAGTGCAGATGATTCCGTGGACAAGCTTACTGAGAAAACTGAATCACTATCCGGTACCTAAAATGAATAATCTGTACTTATTGGATGTTATTTATGTCCTGAAAAACTTGGTATAAAAGTACATGGATTATATTTTCCAGGCACTTATTAATTTTTTTCTTTTATTGTAGTCTCTGAAGGGCTCGAGAGTACTTTTAGTGGTTTGAAAAAGAAGAAGAAGAAGCCAGTAACTTTGTTTATTCTTAATATTGGATTATCGGCCTTAAGTATACTTTATGTGTATTTTTATCCTCAGCAGCAATGGATGTGTTAACTTGACTTTATATTGCAGGTAGATGCCAGTATTTTGAATGAAGAAAGTCAGGATGGAGGAGAAGATTTGGATGGCAAGAAGTCACATTCTTAAAATTCACCAATTATGAATATATGTCTTGCTTAATTCATTTGTTTTATTGAATATAAGCGTCATGGTTTCTTCCTTGTTTAGATCATGTATTACAAGATGAAGAAGGAGAAGGACTTGAGCAACAACAACAACAGCTTTATCCATGGGAAGGGAGCGACCGTGATTATGAATATGAGGAGGTATAGTATCCATTTGAATGGAATTATTCCCCTTTTTGATTGATATAAAAATATTGTATTAATTCTCTGATATGGTATTGTCTGTTATAGTATAATGTGCATCAAATTTGTTGATGGTAGCGTAGTATTAAACATTGTAAGTATTATATGTGTGCATGTGCATGTATCAGACAAGAAATGTTTAATAGACCTTGCAAAAATATGCTTCAAAATTTTAATAATATACACATTAGCCATTTGCATAAGGTGACCCTTGGTACGGCAATAAGGTTGCTTCCTCTTTATGTGGAAGTATCAGGTCCAAATGTTCAATAACTTGTTTCCTGTGCAAAGGGAGACTCTACATCTGACTCTTCATAATGCATGGGATATGGGAATCCTTTGGCAGTGGGACACAGTAGCCATTTGATTAAGATTTGGGTGGGGATAGCAAAATAAGGGTGCTTCTTAGATTATCAGGCATGCTTTTGGACTTAGTAAATTGTTTGAGCTCATTTCTGCTCTTTGTTTCTTTTTTTTCCCCATATATTATTGCATAGGATTTCTCTTTCTAAGTAGTTACTGTGATTCTCTCATCTTTGTTCATATTTTATTTGTGCTCTCATCTTCTTCCCTGCTGGATATTTTTGGGTCCTTGTTCTTATCTATAGTTGTAGTAGTTGCAGACTGATATATTCTTTGCGTTTCAAATGTAAAATGGGCAGCTTCTTGGTAGGGTCTTCAACATTTTGCGCGAGAACAATCCTGAACTTGCTGGAGATAGGCGTAGAACTGTGATGAGGCCTCCACAAGTTCTTCGTGAGGGTACTAAGAAGACTGTTTTTGTGAATTTCATGGATCTCTGCAAGACGTATGTATATATGGCTCTCCTTTTGAGCCTTTTGGCCAGTCTTGACCAAATGGCATATTTTGATTCATGGGGTTACTCAACATTGACAATATAAAATGTTTTTTGCTTATTCTTACGAAATTTTGTACTCCATATGTTGGGTATGTATAGACAAGATGGCATTTACCAAGGGATGCCATTTTTCATCAGCTGCAATTATTTTTAGTCCTAGTCAACATCTTAATAACATCTAATTGCTGTTTCTCAAGGTCAGAAGTTTTGGTTGGTGCTGTTTAATTGTTTTGAAAATTAGATTCATGCATCGAGATGTATACGTTAATTGTTATATTTTTTCCATTCGTTGAGATTTAAACATTGAATCTTCCTTACCTTTCATTGTTGTGCAATTTCAGAATGCATCGGCAGCCAGACCATGTCATGACCTTCTTACTTGCTGAGTTGGGAACTAGTGGATCTCTTGATGGACAGCAAAGATTAGTTGTGAAGGGAAGATTTGCTCCCAAGAATTTTGAGGGGATCCTGCGTCGATATATTAGTAAGTACCCTTTATATTTTTCAATTGACTGGCATCAGAGCTGTGAACTAGTAATTGTTTAGATGGGCAGCTTATATTCGTCACCTGAGCAATGTTATCTCTGATTTTCAGATGAATATGTCATTTGCCTTGGTTGCAAAAGTCCAGACACTATACTTTCGAAGGAGAATCGTCTATTTTTTCTCAGATGTGAAAAGGTAACAGTTCATACATTCTTATCTCTTTCTTGTCTCTTTTCTTCTCCTGAGATACATCATGGCACTTTATTCATAGTAGTCTTGCAGAATGCAATGTATATGTTGTAGTCTTGCTGAAGTCTACACATGTTGAGTAGTCTATGAGAAGGCTTGGAAATTGTAATATCACAACAACATATTTGTGTTTTGGCATTTTGTGTATTGCATCCACCATGAGTTAAAAGAATCTTGGTGATGAAATGAGGATTTTGTTGTGTGGTATGTAATATGTATAATATTATAAATATCCATTCTAATTATTGTAGATGATTTTTATATAATCATTTGCAAAATTTTGATCTGACGTACATTGTAATATTGTCTAATTCATGACTGAGACATACCTCTGAGGCCTTGATAATATTGTTTTTTTATTTTATTTTATTACTTTATGATATTGATTCTGGAAGTGTTATATTGTGATTTCAATTTTTCTGTTATTACTGTGAAAGGGTATCTAAACATTGTCATTTGCCAAATCTTGTCTTTAGGTGGCCTAAGATGATTTTAAGATTTGCCTACACTGTCGGATTGTTTAGGCTGATGTGTTGATAAGTTCTGACTTCTGAGGCTTTTGCTTGCTTGCTTCTTTTTCTTCTTCTTCTATGCATGGTAACCTCATGATATTGATTTGAAAATTTTCAATGTGGCCTGTGATGATTAATTATTTTGCCTACTCTGTCAGATTGTCTAATTCATGACTGAGACATACAAGTCTGAGGCCTTATTAATATTATTATTATTTTTGTGCTTTGGATATTGATTTAGAAACGGCTCTTTTCTGATTTGTCTTTTTCCCTATTATGGCCATGATGTTGCATCTAAAATTTTCGTTTGGCAACTTATCTCGAGGAGCCTAGTAATATCTTAGCACACATTGACATATTGTTTAGGCTTTAGCCCATGACTGATATGTCAAGTAGTTGAGGTTGCTTTGTAGCTACTTCTTATTCTTCTTATTTTGCATGGTTAACTTGCATGATTTGGAAAAGGTTAATTGGCCTATGATGATTAATTATTTGCCTACATTGTCAGATTGTCTAATTCATGACTGAGGCATATACATCTGACTCTGAGGCCTTAATATTTAATCAATATTTTCATTATTTGTTAGATATGATATTGATTTTGGGATGTGCTATTATTCTAATTGTTATTACCTTGGTAATGTATCTATAATTGCCATTTGCTGAATCTTGTTTAGAGGAGACCTATAATAATCTTAATATTGCCTACATTGTGAGATTGTTTAGCTCGTGACTGTTATTGAGTAGCATTCTGAGGCCTTCTTTTTCTCATTCTTATGATGCTAACCTGGCGAAGGTTGATTACCTGTAGACACATGCCACTAATTTACTCTTGGTACACTTTGCCCTGCATTTGTACTACAGCATTCACCTTGATGTGAAAAAAATGAAACTAACATTAGCTGGGGTAATTGCAAAATGCAAGGGCGAGAGTGTCCCCACTTGAGGAGGATTGTAAAATTGCCCCCACTAAATTAAGTAATTTTGTCTCCATTGCATAGTGTTGTTGCCCACAGTCCATTTACTCTTTTAAGCTATTTATTTAGTATACTTAATTTCAGCTAAAATATAAAATCTGTTTTGGTTTTATTAGCATGTTAATGAAATAGAGAGAAGAAATGTAGTTAACCAATTGGTTTGATCTATTTATTTATTTTGAATGTAAATTTTTTTCATGCATACAGCATATCACTAGATTGTTATCAATGTCGTTGACTATTATTAATGTTCCTACCATTATGTTTATTTGTTGAATCTATGTGCATTGTTCAACTTACTGTGTATGCGAATGTATATATCCTATGCTCCCCCATTGACCACATTTTCTGGATATTGTGTATGTATTCTTTTTCTAAATGGATTTCTGCCCTCCTGGTTCGTGTTGGATATCCATTCATTGTGGAGTGGAAGAATTTAAGCCAACAAAAGAAAATGGCCATTTTGCTTTAATTGCATCTCTTTGGATCCATTCATTGTAATTTCTGATAGTTTTCATTTTGCTGTAGCTGTCGTTTCTGATCTTGTTATGCTTGTGCAGTGTGGTTCTGGACGATCAGTTGCCCCCATCAAAGCTGGTTTTGTTGCTCGTGTTGGCCGCAGAAACGCTGGGACATGAGTCTTCTAAAGCTAAGTTTGTTGCATACTGGGACATGAACCTTTCAAAGGTGAGCTGTGCAGATGAGAAGTTTTGGACCTTGTTTTACCATACCTACTCTTTACTGTTCACTTTGATGTTGACCAAAGTTATACAATACTTTGTCTCTGAGTTACGAATTCTACTGGCATTTAATGTCTTGAAGGAAACAGTATTGGTTTTCGTTTATTGATCATTATCTCCACTGCAATAATATATGCAATTGGCCGAATGTTACACCAGGTATTCTCAGTAGGTATTTTTGTCCACGATATGCTTTCTACATCTGCTGGATCCCTTAATATTTATAGATCAATTTCAGTGTCAAATTGTTTATGAAATACCCAATCAGTGAGTCTTTTTTATGAAAATTTTAAATGTATAGACAGCTAAATTTTTTTGATTCTCCTATTGATTCTGACTTTTAACAATGATGATGAGCTTAATGAAGGTGCAGGGCAAGAGAGGTAAAATACTTCACAAAATTTTAAACCCAAATTGCTATGGAATTGGGGAAATCGATGATTACCTAAATCGTGACCATCACTTCAACCTAGACATTTTCTTCTACTAAGCTTGTGTCCATCAGAATTAAAATAGTTAAAGATCCTGCAAAAATTGCACCTGTTCTACCTACGTCTACTCAAGCATTGCTTGGTGACTTTTGATTAAAAGAAAAGTCCTAACCACTCCATTTCAATTGATATTATCAAATTAATATATATATGGTTTCAATGAAAGAAAAATTTTATATTTTAATTTGCACAGAGACTCGTACATTTTGGTGCAAATTTGACATGTGATTAGTGTTATTTAAATTACATTAAATTGAATTTTGTTATAAAGTGCACTCTTAGAATATTAAAATAATATTATTTTGAGCGACTAGGAAGCAATGAGTTTTTCTGATTGCTGACTATTAGCTATAGTAAATTTTTTTTTTTTTTTTTTTGAGAACTAAAACATCACAATAAGAAGAAATATCCAACGTTACAAAAGGAAGAATAAATGTTGGAAGCTCCTCTATGGCTCTATCCACACAGTAACACAAGAAAAAGACAAAGCTACCTTAGCCAGTTGTCAACCTAATTATCCTGGCAATCTAAAATCATAGTTGAGAATTTTACAAACTGTTGAGATTCTTTAATGAATTCTTCATCAATGGAAAACTGTCTTCTGCTATAACTCCAGCTTCTTGGCTTTGATACCGAAAACCCTCACCATCGGTTTGGATGAGTTCAGACCAATTTCATCAATCGGTAGTTCTTATAAAAGTCTCCCAAATTACTGTTTTTAAGGTTGAAAAAGATTATTGGATCAATCATCTGCTCTTTTCTACAGACAATCACATGTCTCCTAATTAAAACAAATAAATAAGTTCGAATAAAGCGAAGAAATAGTTTTATAGATTTTTAGTTCGCAACTCAAGTTTTAATAGTCGAGTCTTCTTGCTTTGAAATCAGAGCTAAACAGTTCTTTCCGTCGTGAAATAAAGTCTGAAATCATATGCGCCAAACACTCCTTAGGAATTAAAAATG
This sequence comes from Jatropha multifida, assembly GCA_948099535.1. Classification (NCBI taxonomy): domain Eukaryota; kingdom Viridiplantae; phylum Streptophyta; class Magnoliopsida; order Malpighiales; family Euphorbiaceae; genus Jatropha; species Jatropha multifida. The sequence goes on from CANUEX010106446.1 coordinate 14,387, forward strand.
AGTATCCATCTTGATGGAAACGAGTATTCCGATCACCCAAAGTGATCCAATTCTCACGAGATTTTTGATACCAATAAAGCTCTTATGCAAAAATGAAGTCGAGCTCAGCCTGAAGCTTTTGCTCCAGGCAAAGAAGATTAGGAGCCACCTGATGAGGTGACCACGAAGATGTCCCCAAAGACGGCGCTTCCTTACGAAAATGTTCCTAAAAGTCGATCGATTCAAGTTGTGAAGATTTAGAGAGAGATGTTATAAAGCGGAATGAACTAGAACAACCAAATTCCAACACTGCTTAATAAAGTCATTAAAATCTTTATGAGAGGCCCATGCAGCTTGGAAACCAAACCGAACCTGTCTCTGAGAAGATGTAGCGCTTACACTAATAACCAAAGGAGTGTGATCAGATTTAAGCTTCAGAGGGTGAAAAACAGAAGCATCTGGGAGGAAAACTTTCCAATCCGAAGAACACAGAGCTCGGTCAAGTCTAGCTGACTTACTAGTAGAAAGGAGACAAACCCTGACTCCAAGTGTGTGAAACTCTAAAAAAACCCAAATCAGTAAGGTTTTGATAGAAAATCCAATTGCTGAAGTCCTTGCTACCCACCATAGGGAAAGAAGAGTAGCCACACTGCTCATCGCTGGAACAATAACATTAAAATCACCAATGAGAAGCCATTTTGAAGTTGTATCAAAGGAGGATAACTGTAAGTCTTGCCAGAGAATCTTAGAAAGACTAATCAAAGGACTACCATAAATAACCACCAAATTCCAAGGATCAGTATTCTTATGTAACACTTTACAAATAAGAAATCAGGCGTGAGTGAAGATAACCTAGAGAGAGATCTCAGTCCTACCAAAGAACCCAACGACCACCACTAAACCTAAAAGTTTCAATCTTAGCCAAATGGTCAAAGCCCAAAGAAGCACAAATACTGTTAGGTTGAGATCCGCTAGTCTTAGGCTCAAGCAAACAAGCTATATATGGATGAAATGTTCTCTTTATACTTAAAAAAAGCTCGACGAAAGGAAAGGGGAAACAACCCCTTGACAGTTCCAACATGTAATAATCATAACATTAAATAAAGAAATGGAAAAGGAGGGATTATCCCAAACAAAAACACATTAATGGATGCTGGCCATCTGAGAAGGCAAAACCTCCACTGAACCTGAAACCATATGCTCAACACCCTGAGGAACAATACCCAAATCCACACTAGAAGTTGCTGGATCGAACTCCATACTAGCCTCATTGTCAATATGGCCTAATTGAGAATCAAGGTTTGGTGCAGGAGGGTGAGGGTAATAAAGGTTCTAAAAGTGAGCCAAAGAAAGAGAACCCCTAATAGTGTTATTATCAAGTAGCTCATCTTCCTTACGGGAAACCACCAAACTAGTACCCTCGACATTATCCTTACCACCCAAAACAACAACATGCTCAGACTCAACAACTACACGATGAGACATAGTTTCCTTAGAAGAAGAGCGATTAAAGGAATCATGTTGTCTAGCAGCAATAGAGAGAGTTGGAAAAGGGACAAGTTATTTTTGCCTGGGCAAAGCTGAAGGTTGGGCTTAGGCTTGAGACTGGGCTCGATTAGCCAATGAGACAAATTGACCAGAGGGTAGAATCTCCTCATGTAACCCATAACGTACTCTAGAAGGCTCTCCATGCATAACACAGGTATCACGTGAAAGCCCCCTAGAATCCTGGAGGAGAGAATCCTATTGCTGCCCGACATCTTCCTCAAGATTTATCCAAGACACCAAACTGGGAACTTGACAGAATACCACTAGCAGGACATGAGAGTCCCATCTGCCTCTGACTCCTCAAATCAGAGTTACCCCGCCTATCATTATGCCTATTATTATGACCCTTATGGTGTTTGACAAGCATCCATTTGCCATAGTCTTTAACAACGGTGCGGTTGATAGGCTGACCCTCCGGTAAAATAGGATCCCTAGGCTTAGGATCTACCGCATTGTTATGAGTTACTGCTGTCTATGGTGGCGAATTATCATGAGCTCCTACATATCATTTATCCGGGACATGTCCATAGCGTCTAAAGGAAAAAAAAACCAAGTATAACTCTTCATACTCCATTTTGTGAATCCTTTGTTAGAGGCGGATAAGGAGTTTGGTAAAACCCACCTCAATGCAAATGTGAGCAAATCGCCCTTGAGTGACCAAGGTAGTATTTCTATCCACCGTGATGGGATGACCTAGCTTACTTCCTACCCTCATTAAGAATGCCTTATCATAGTACTCAATTGGTAAGTAAGGAAAACGCACCCAAACAGTTAACCTTTCCAAAGCAGTAGTGAAGGGATCAAAATTTACATGCCACTTATGTACTAATAGATAATGCCCAGTGATCATCCATGGACCTTCATATAACGCATGGTCGAAATCATCAGCGGAATTAAATTTCACTAAGAAAAAGGAGTTATCGAATGCCAGGACCTCTATAGGGGAAACAGGCCTCTAAAGCTCCTTAATTTTCTACACTAGAAAAGTATAGCCAATGGATTTACCAATCAATTTAATAATCAAGGAATATCGCCAAGGAGGTGATACACGTTCCCTCTCTGCCTTAGAAACAAGAATCGTGGGGCAAAGCTCATCCCCGTCGTCATCTTCATCATCCTCTGCCTCCTCAGCCTCAGAATCTAAGGCATCCTCATCATCTTGACCTCCCAAATTAGAGTTAGACTCCATAGCGGCTCACGTGTCCTCCTCCTGATTCCCTTACATTAACGTGTCCCTAGAGGAAGCACCACCTAGTTGATGAGAACCATCAGATACCCACATAGGCCATCCTTCCATTTTTTACGAACACTATGCTAAAGTTGATCGTCCTACTCCAGAGAAGGCACATGAGCATTAAGGGAGGGCGTCGCCATTTCGCTAATTACAAGTTTTAATTTAGTTAAGTAGATTGTAGCAAATTAAAATTTATTTAAAAAATATATACATAAATAAGTTAATATTATATGTAATTCTTATTTGTGTAATTATATTAATATTAACATAAAGATTTAGACAAATATAAAGAATTTTATATTAGATTTTGATATAATTGTACTTATAATTTTCTTTTGTGAAGCATCTTGATTATATTATTTTGTTTTTTATTGAATTGGTCTTAAATTATATTGCTTTATTTTGTAAGATTAGACATAAAAGAAAATTAAATCACAAATATATACAATGGGTATAATATGCAACACACCTTCATAAAACCTAGTGTGTTATAGATAACCAAACACATAATATATTAATTTGAAAAAAAAAATTACTTTTATTAAATGAATGCAATCTGAATATAAATCAAATACATGATTACTTAGTAGCACGGCTTAAAACAACTGTGAGATGATTTCATGTCAGAATTGGCTTAAAAATATTTATCAAAAATTTTTTTTTTCCTTCCGTTTGGATAAAGATCCAAAAGAAAAGAGGATTACCCGGTTTTTGAAATTAGAATTTTGAACAGTGATAAAAAAAGAGTCACAGTCTGTAACACATGACCACCTGTTTCACCATAGTTAGAACTCAATTTCTTTGATATATATATATACATGTATTTGTAGTGAAAGTGTTAAGCAATATCCATGGCAACAAAATCCTCTCACATCCATCTAGTACTTCTAATTGCTCTCTGTATCTTTTTGGTTTCTTCCATGAAAAAGAACAATATTATAAACTATAACCTCTCCAACTTCTTATCTTCTCTTCATCTACCTTTTGCTTCCTTTAATCAAACCCAGCAATCTTTTCCTTTAACAAATCCAGCTCTACCTCTTAACAACGCTGTAATTACTGTAACCCTAATCATCATTCACGCTTCTCAGTTTCACCGATATCATACTTTAGTTTTTGGTTAGTAAATTAAGTGGGTGTAATATACTTTGTATGCAGAAGAAGAAGGGAAGTTTGGAGAATGTTGAGGATGATTTGGCCAGAGCAAGAGCAGCAATTCGTCAAGCTGTTGAAAAGCGAAACTACTCGTCGTTTAGGGAGGAGAGTTACATTCCAAGAGGAGTCGTTTACAGAAACTCTTACGCTTTTCATCAGTTAAGTTCTGATATGTAAATGCAATTATAGTGTCTGTGTTGTGTTTAATCTCCTTTTGATATTATTATTTATTCTACGTTTTTTATTAAGTATAATTAATTTAGTTATTTATGGTATTAAAGTAGTGATAAGATAAAATAAGTCTTTGATCTTTCTTTCAGAGTCCTTCTAATATAAATTCCTGCTCTTGTAATCTTGTTGAGGGATGAACTGTGTTACAATTCTTCGTTTTTTAAATGCTTGGGTGTTGAAATTCTCTTATCTCAAAAGATTTTCCAGAGTTTGTTTCAGGTTTTTTAGCTTAACAGTTTTGGACAAAGTTGAGAATCTTTGGATATGCATAATGCCTTGGGTTTAGTTATTTTGAATATTAAGTTTTCTTTTTTTTTTTTAAGGGAATATTAAGTTTTTTCCGATAAAAATTAATATAATATTTATTTGTTGATAAAAAAATAGTTGGTTTTCAAATTAACTAATAGGATTAAATTTTTAAAATTTGAATTAATTAACTGTTATTATCTATAATATTAGAATTAATTAACTATTTAATCCCTTCTCAAAAATAAAAAAAATTGTAATCCCTAAGTTTTGAGCCAAATCATTATTAGATTCCTAGTATTTGGCAAATTCACTAAATAATTTGTCTCTTTTGTAAAGGCTAAATAGTAATTCAAACACTAAATGTAAATTACTATTAAGTAGAGAATAGCATTTTTCGGACAGGCTAAACTTCAAGGATAAATCAGTAATATTCTCAAACAATAAAGATACAGTAATAATTTGGAGCAAAATTTAGAGAGTAAATAGTTAATTAGACTAATTTTCAATGCCGTTAGATTTAAATCATAATTTCTTTTCATACGTAGGGTTTTATATCACCACCACCATCATCATCATCTCCTTTCTTTATGCAGGAGTCATATAGAGATGGAGAAGAGATTCAAAGTATGGATTTACAAGGAAGGGGAGCCACCAATATTTCATGGAGGACCAGCAGTCGATATCTATAGCATTGAAGGACAATTCATTCATGAGATGGAGAGTGGCAAGAACCACTTCATTGCTCGCCATCCTGACGAGGCACACATGTTTCTAATTCCCATTAGTATCGCCAATATTATCTCCTTCGTATACAGGCCTTTTGTCACCTACTCCCGCGACGAGCTACAACGGGTAACCGTCGATTATATTAGCGTTGTAGCAGACAAATACCCTTATTGGAATAGAAGCAATGGAGGCGACCATTTCTTTGTCTCTTGCCATGATTGGGTGAGTCAAATTCTTCCTTTAATGCAAAAATTGAACCCCGTATGTAAATGATAATAACTTGATTTTGAAACCTCAGGCACCAGAAGTCTCAACAAACAATCCTGAACTGTTCAAAAACTTCATTAGAGTACTATGTAATGCCAACACTTCCGAAAGTTTTCGACCTCAAAGAGATGTCTCTCTACCAGAAATCAAAATACCAAGAGGCAAGCTTGGCCCTCCTCTTGTAGGCCTTCCTCCAAGTAACCGTACAATTCTGGCATTCTTCGCTGGTGGCAGCCATGGCTACATAAGAAAGGTTATGTTAGAGTATTGGAAAGAGAAAGACAATGAGGTTCAAGTTCATGAATACCTTGATGGGAAGAAAAATGATTACTTTAAACTGATGGGTTCAAGTAAGTTTTGTCTATGTCCAAGTGGGTATGAAGTAGCAAGTCCTAGAGTGGTAACAGCAATTCAACTTGGATGTGTTCCTGTTATTATTTCTGAAAACTATTCTCTACCATTTAGCGATGTTCTTGACTGGAGCAAATTTTCCGTGCATATTCCGGTCAAAAGGATACCGGAAATTAAAATAATTTTGAAAGAAATTTCGGAAAGAAGATATCTTATGTTGCAAGAAAGAGTTATGCAAGTTAGGAGGCATTTTATGCTCAACAAGCCAATGAAGCCATATGACATGATGCATATGCTTCTCCACTCAATATGGTTAAGGCGACTGAATTTGAGACTTTCAAATTAATTGTTTATTTTTATATTATATATTTTGCATAACAAGTAAAAATTATTTGTAGATTTTTCAGAAAATAAAAAGTGATGAAAAATATGTAAATATTTAATATACTTTTTTATTAAACATTTAACCATTTGCCTGTACATATTGGTCAAATGAACACCCTATCACCCACTGCATACTCTATATCCTGCATACTCTATATCCTTCCTCTTAAGATCAGTGTATGACTTCTGATGATCTAAAGTCACTTTCAACCTTACCTTAATAATCTTCACCTTATCCTCCGCATCACGGATCAAGTCTGGACCCCTCCGCATCACGGATCAAGTCTGGACCCACTATCTTCCCCTCACTAAGCTCTGTTCAGCATAAAGGTGTCCTATACCTCCTACTATATAAAGCCTCAAAAGGGGCCATCTGAATACTCGACTGGTAACTGTTATTATAAGCAAACTCTGCCAGCCGAATATACCTCTCCCAGCTGCCCTCGAACTCAATCACACAAGCCCTCAACATATCCTCAAGTATCTAAATCACCCGCTCTGACTGACCATTTGTCTGCGGATGAAAGGCTGTGCTGAAATGCAATCTAGTACCCAGAGCCTCATGTAACTTCTTCCAAAATCTCGAAGAAAATCTCAGGTCTCTATAGGAGATAAATCTCAGGTCTTCCAAAATCTCGAAGAAAATCTCAGGTCTCTATAGGAGATAATGGAGGAAGGAACTCCATGTAGTCTCACAATCTCATCAATGTAGAGCTCTGTATACTGCTCCATCGAATAATCAGTCCTAACAGGAAGAAAATGCGCTGACTTAGTCAATCTATCCACTATAACCCATACAACATCTTTCTTCCTGGTTGTAGTAGGCAAACCAACCACAAAATCCATAGTAATCCTATCCCATTTCCACTCTGGAATAGAGATAGGCTGTAGCAAACCCGACGGGATCTGATGCTCTACCTTAACCTGCTGACAGGTCAAGCATCTCGACATGAAATCTGCAATGTCCCTCTTCATCGCCGGCCACCAATACTGCATCCTCAAATCCTGATACATCTTATTATTACCCGGATGCATTGAATATGGACTACTGTGGGCCTCCTCTAAGATACTCCTCCTCAACTCTGGGATCTTAGGCACAGAAATCCAATCTCCAAAGTACAAGTAGTCACCTCTAATCTAAAACCCCTTCTTCTTACCCTCTCTGGCTAAGCCTTTCCACTTGGCTATAGTCTCATCACCCAGCTGTACATCTCTGATCTGCTGCAGTAGGCTAGGTCTCACCATAAGCTCTACTACAAGAGCACCATCTCTAGCCACTGATAAACATGCATTCATAGCACGAATAGCAACTAATGCCTTCCTACTGAGTGCATCTGCTACTACATTAGCTTTGCCCAAATGGTAATCTATGGTGAAGTCATAATCTTTAAGTAGCTCTAACCATCTGCGCTGCCTTAGGTTAAGCTCTCTTTGCGTGAGCAAATACTTAAGGCTCTTATGGTCCGTATACAAATGGCACTTCTAACCATAGAAATAATGCCTCCAAATCTTCAGGGCAAACACAATAGCTGCTAACTCCAAATCATGGGTAGGGTAGTTTTGCTCATGTGGCTTAAGTTGTCGAGAAGCATAAGCAACTACCTTACCTTCCTGCATCAGTACACAACCCAAACCATTGTGCGAAGTATCACTATACACATCATATGGCTGCTAAGAGCTGGCTGTGTCAACAATGGAGCCTCAGTAAGCATTGCCTTAAGCCTCTCAAAACTGCTCTAGCATCTATCTGTCCACTCAAATCGAAATCTTTACGAAGAAGTCTAGTCAAAGGGGCTGCAATAAGGGAAAACCCCTTAACAAACCTCCTGTAATACCCAGCCAAACCTAAGAAACTGCGGATCTCTGTGACATTCTTAAATGGCTTCCAATCGAGTACTGCCTCAATCTTCTTTGGATCCACTCGAATACCTTCTGCTGAAACAAAATGCCCTAAGAAAGCGATCTCTGTCAACCAGAACTCACACTTACTAAGTTTACCATATAACCGCCGATCTCTCAAAGTCTGCAGAACTGTCCGTAGATGGCGATCATGATCCTCTCTAGTCGGTGAGTACACCAAGATGTCATCAATGAAGACTACTACGAACCGATCTAAGTAAGGATGAAAGATCCGGTTCATTAAATCCATAAACACCGCTGGAGCATTAGTCAACCCAAATGGCATCACCAAAAACTCATAATGGCCATAACGAGTCCTGAAAGCAGTCTTAGGCATATTCGCCTCTCTGACTCTCAACTGATGATACTCGGATCTCAAATCAATCTTTGAAAACACAATGGCTCCTCTCAACTGATCAAATAAATTGTCTATCCGAGGCAATGGATAATGATTCTTCATTGTCATCTTATTCAGCTGCCTATAATCGATACACAATCTCAAGGTGCCATCCTTCTTCTTCACAAACAAGACTGGAGCACCCCAAGGAGAAACACTCGGTCAAGTGAAACCCTTGTTGAGCAACTCCTGAAGCTAAATCTTCAGTTCCCTTAACTCAGTGGGAGCCATCTGATATGGAGCAATCGATATCGACGTAGTACCCGGCATAACCACAATATTGAACTCAACCTCTCTCGTAGGAGGTAAACCAGGCAAATCCTTCGGAACACATCTGAAAAATCACACACCATCAAAATCTCATCTACTCTGGGAGGTCACTGCTTAGGCTCAAGTACACAGGCTAGGAACGCCTCATAGCCACGTCGTATCATCCTCCTAGCGGTACTAGCTGAAATAATATTAGAGAGCTAATCCTTCCTCTCACCGACAACTACTATCTCCTCACTAGTTGAAGTCTAGAGTGTGAGTCTCTTACGTCTATAATCCACAATCACACCATGGCGAGATAGCCAATCCACGCCTAAGATCACATCATACTCCCGGAAAGCATCTCTATCAAATCTCCCGAAAATACATGCCCATGAATGACCAACGGGCAATCTCTATACACCCGGTCAACTACTACACTCTGACCTAAGGGACTAGTGAATTCAATACTATGCTCTAATGTGTCCGCATGCATACTACCCAATCTACCCATATGTATGCATATGTATGAATGCGTGGAGCCCGGATCAATCAAAGCAAGTACAGAGGTGTCAAAGATAGAGAAGGTACTTGCAATGACGTTCGGAGCATCTCGCTCATCCCTGGTCCTGATAGCATATGCCCTCGCCAGTGCTCTAGTCTCAGGTCTCTCCACCGTCTCAAAAATGGGCCTCTGACTCCCAATATCATGTATCTCACCACAACCTCTACCTCGGCCTCTCTGAACATAGGGAGCTGGCCTCCCAACCTGCTGAGCTGGACCAGTAGCTACCAATGGACAATCCCTGACCACATGCTCTGTGGACCCACATCTAAAGCAAGCTCTCGAAACTCCCCAACATGTCTCCTGCCGCACTGAGTACAACTCGATAGACCTGGCTGTGCAGCACCTCCGCCACTAGCAACAGACATAGCCTGAGGAGTTGATCTCGTAAACGTATCCCGACCAACTGTCTGACCCGGCCTGACCCCCATCTGTGATCCACCTCTAAATCTCTTGCTACTCGACTGGACCCTAGAAGTCTGTCCAGGTGAAACACTCTAGAATCTCTTACGCTAACTACTCTGCTGAGTCCTTTGAACTCTAGTCTGTCTCTCCATCCGAATAACCTCCAACTCAGAAGCAGCCTTCACTAACGAAGCCAAGGTGGTGTGGGGCTGGGATGTCAAATGCATTCGATACTCATCCAACAGTCCCTTCCTGAACCGCTTACACCGGTCTACCTCAGTAGGGATCAACTTAACGGTGTCCTACTCAGCCGCAGGAACTCCCGTTCATACTCTAAGACGGTCATTCGACCTTATCTGAGCTCTAAAAACTCCGCTATCCTCTGATCAGTATACAACTCACCCACATACTTCTCTCGAAACTCAGAGAGAAAGAAATCCCAAGTAACATCTTCAGCCCTCGCTGTCATCACTATAGACTCCCACCATAAATAAGCCTCCTCCTTTAGTAAGGAGACGACACATGTCAATCTATCATGAGGGGTACACTGCATCCGGTCCAAGACCCTCTCCGTAGCCCGGAGCCAAAACTCTGCTGTAGAAGGATCATCATCCTTCCTACCCAGGAAATCTTTAACATGGTACTTCCTCAATCTCTCTATCGAGGTTGATGTAGCTGGAGCTTGGGGAATTGCTCCCGCAGCCTGTCTCCACGCAACTACTAATTGCCGAACAAGATCACCCTGATCCGACCCTGCAGTAGCCCGCCCCGCAGTTGAGGCGCGCTCTGCATCAGAACCCAAAACATCACCAGCGACACCATTAACTAGTACACCACCCTCTAACATAACACCCTCTGGAGGGGCATAACTGTCCACCTCCTCATCAGATAGATACTGAGACATCACTGAATACCTACAAAGACCAGAAGGCTCGCATCAGAGAGAAATTCCCAAAACACACTAATATGGCATGTATTTAACTTAAATCACTTATTTAATTACTCTAAACCAGATAAACTCTCACACCAAATCATATATCCTAGAATCGGCTAAACCTAGGCTCTGATACCACTAAATGTAACACCCACTGTCCAATCCCGGAGAACCAGACGGCGAATGCCACATTCGATGCCGGAGCACCGTCTTATGTCACTCACTGTCTCTAAATCATATATTAGAAGTGGTTAGATTTTCATAAGGAGGCAAGTAATTTAAAATTTTGAAAAAAATAAAAATTAAAGTTTAGGAAATTTCTACGAAAATATTGCAAGAGTTTCCTCTAAAATTTAACTTGCCACACAAGGGAATTTACACACTTCCAATATCAACTTCCAAACCTCAACTCCAAATCATTACAAACGTCACGCAGCACTTCTAAAATTTAAGATCGAGTCATCTTATCATATTTTGATGCATTCAAGAAATAAATATATCATCATACATTCACTATTCAAATAATCAAATAATAACACTTATATATCCACAAATCTCATTATTTACATTCTCAACATTTACAAACCCAATATTGTTACTATAGGTCTATACATGCCATATTTTACATTAATATTCATATCCTACCCAAAAACTACACTCCTACTCTGATGCTGTCTTTTTGGTCTTCAAGTAGCACTCACAACTCACAACCTCCGCATGATAAAAATCAAAGCGCTGAGTGGAAGACTCAGTGGTGCTAAATAATTATAAACTTAAAGCATCAAAGAACACCAAATAAATAATTACTAATAACCTAATTTTTCAAACACCGAAATCGTATTAATTAAATTCAAACATTTTGAAAGAACATAAGAAATGCACACTTAAAAAAAAATTAAAAAATTATTCCATCTCATAATAAATAAGAAAATATCATAAATGTCACTATATTTTTCGATTTCTTTGTAATGAATTAAAAATTCATTTTCCCAATTTATTTAAGGCTCATACCGATACCGAAAAATATAATAGAATCGATCGTGGCTTGTGAAAGTGCCACCCACCAATCACATAATCGTGGCCTGTGAAAGCGCCACCCACCAATCACACAATGGTAACCTGAGGCCACCGTGGTCTGTGCAAGCATCACAATAATAAGCGCGTCCGCCTATTTATAAGGGCTGATAACCCTAGCATATGATCATAGCTCCACCAATGATACGGGCTGATAACCCGAGCATGCTCATATATCACAATGCATCTCATCATACTACATGTCAATCACGTATGGTAGAATTTAGAATAATTATGTTTTTTCATAATTGATCTCATTTCTCATTCACCACTTCTTATCCAAAATATTTTATAATTTACACTTATAATTGCAAAATACCTTTACTTACAACTTATAAAGTCCAACCACAATCAATTCATGATTTATCAAAAGCCTTACTTTTA
>CANUEX010106470.1:0-14013 GCA_948099535.1 Jatropha multifida
TCATCAACATAAACAATAAGTAACGTGATCTTATCTGCATGATGTTTAACGAACAAGGTATGATCAGCATCACTCTGAATGTACCCAAAAGAAAGCATGGCTCTACTAAACCTTTCAAACCATGCTCTTGGTGACTGTTTCAGCCCATATAATGACTTCTTCAACTTGCACACTTTTCCTATAGTCTTATCATCAACAAATCCTGGAGGGATCTCCATATACACCTCTTCTTTCAAATCTCCATGTAAAAAGGCGTTTTTAACATCAAATTGATGTAGTTCCAAGTCAAGATTGGCTGCACAAGACAAGATTCTGATAGTGTTCATCTTGGCTACGGGGGTAAATGTTTCCTGGTAATCAACTCCATAGGTCAAACTGAATCCTCTAGCAATCAATCTAGCTTTGTACCTCTCAATTGAACCATCTGCCCTAAGTTTTAACCGTGAACACCCATTTACATCCAACTGGTTTCTTCCCTGGTAGTGAAATTACAAGATCCCATGTCTCGTTTTTTGCCAAAGCTCTCATCTCCTCAACCATTGCAGCCTTCCATTTTGAGTCCTGTAATGCCTCTCGCCAATCCTGCGGTATAGAAACAGAAGAAACAGGCAAAACAAAGGCTCCATAGGAAGGGACATAGCATTATAGGAGATAAAATGGGAGATGGGATTTTGGTGCATGTTCTAACTCCTTTTCTAAGAGCGATAGGAATATCAAGGTCATTGTCAGAAGGGCTAGAATCAAGATTAGAATCAGAATCAACAAGGATTAAAGAAGACTCACCAGGTTCTTGTGCTTCTGTATTTTCAGAGACTGAAATTGGAGAGAACGGTTGGTCAGAGGTCTCATGCTCGACGGCTGCGTCTATATTAGTCCGCCGAGTGTAGGTTTTCAAATCAGATCTATCCAATCTTCCTAGAGTTTTGGGTGCTTGGTCTCTCTTATTGTCTATTTCTATTGGAATCTCCCCCTGGAAAGGAATGTCATCTATCACCTCTTCCTTCTGATATTTCTCCCCTTGAAGAGGTGACTGAACAGAAAAATAAGACTCAAACTCTCTAAAGGTAACATCCATACTCACAAAATATTTTTTAAAGTGAGGATAATAACACTTGTATCCTTTTTGAGTAGTAAAGTAACCAACAAACACACACTTCAAGGCTCTAGGATCTAATTTGCTTGGACCATTCTGATGAACAAAACAAACACAACCAAAGACTTTAGGAAGCACAATATAAGAATTTTATCCTTGAAGAACCTCTAATGGAGTTTTAAAATTCAAAGTATGAAGAGGCATACGATTGATAAGGTAAGCAGCAGTTAAAATAGTATCCCCCCAATATGGTTTGGAAAGATTCATAGTGAACATAAGTGACCTAGCTACTTCCAATAAATGCCTATTTTTCCTTTCAGCTACTCATACGATTGATAAGGTAAGCAGCAGTTAAAATAGTATCCCCCCAATATGGTTTGGAAAGATTCATAGTGAACATAAGTGACCTAGCTACTTCCAATAAATGCCTATTTTTCCTTTCAGCTACTCCATTTTGAGCACTAGTATTGACACAACTAGTTTGATATATGATACCATTAGAATCTAAATAAGTATAAAAAATTGTATTCATGCATTCAGTACCATTATCAGGGCTTAGAATTTTAACATGCACATCAAACTGGGTGCAAATCATTTTATGAAGTTCTGAAAACACGAAAAAACTTCACTTTTTTTTTTCATCAAATAAATCTCAATCTAGTGCCACAATCAATAAAGGTCACAAGCCATCTATATCCAGAAAGAGGAACAATTTTAGTAGGACCCCATACATCAGAGTGAATGGTAGCAAAAGGAACCAAACTTTTATTATTAAGTGGAGGATAAGAATGTCTTATGTGTTTGGCAAGTTCACAAGCATCACATACTAAAGAATCAAAATCACACTTAGTAACTAAAGTGGGAAACAAACGTCCTAAAACAGAAAAAGAGGGATGACCTAATCTCCTATGTCATTGAACAACTTCATGAGAAGGATTTCTAGAAGTTCCTAACAAAGCTTGACTGGTACCCGGATTTGAAAATCGACAAACGTCATCCAACAGATACAGTCCATTGCGCAAGCTACCACTGCCAATCGTTCTCTCCGTGTTCAGTTCCTGAAAAACACAATGAGTAGGGTAAAAGGTTACTTTGCAATTAAGCGCTTTCGCGATTAACCTAACAGATAACAAATTAATGGGAAATCGAGGAACATGGAGAACGGGAGAGAGTTTAACATTGGAAGTACAGTCAATAGAACCTGTGCCACAAATCGATACAAAAGAGCCATCCACAATACGAAATTTTTTGATGCCTTGATACTTAGAATATGTGAGGAAATGGTTGATAGAGCGTATTGTATGTTTATTTACTCCTAAATCTATCACCCAAGAGGGTTTTGCAATTTTCGCAAGAGAGACAAGAAAAGCATTACCTGAATTAACAAAATTAGAAGCTGCAGCAGATGAGGAAGATTCAAGCTATGACAACAACCGTTTCAAGGACTGAATTTCTCTATCAGAAAAGCTATCAGCAGTAGATGGTTCATCAGACAAAGCTCCACTATCAGATACGTGTGCTTGTGGTCTAGACGAACTGACTCACTTCCTTCCACGCCCTCTAGTTGGGCGTCCATTTAACTTCCAGCAGAACTCCTTAGCATGTCGATTCTTCCCACAATAGTCACAAAACAAATGATCTCTATCTGAAGAACCTCCCTTTGCAGCTTGTATTTGTTCTTTTGCTGAATTTGCAATCAACCCTGCTTTATCCAATGTAGATCTGTAAACCATAGCACTCCTCCTAGTCTCCTCTTGCTGTACAAATGAGTATGTCTGTCGCAAGGATGGAAAAGGATCCCGTCCAAGAACCTGGACTCGAATCTGATCATACTCATTATTTAGGCCAGCTAAAAAATCATATACTCGTTCAACCTCAATCAACTTCTGAACTTGAGTAGCATCATCAGCACATTTTGCTTGAAATTCTTGATAATAGTCCAGTTCTTGCCATAACCCACTAAGTTCAGCAAAATATTGGGCGATAGTCAGATCTCCCTGCTTGGTTTCACGGACTTTTTGTCGCAATTCATACCTCTGAGTATAGTTTTCAGCTTGCGAATAAGTCTGTGAAGCAGCATCCCATATTTTCTTAGCTGTATCAAGCAGTAAATATCCTCGTGAAATAGAAGGGTACATAGAATTTATTAGCCAAGACATAATAAGGGAGTTTTCTGATTTTCACTTATTATAAACTGGATTTGTAGAAACTGGTTTTGGCGCTCCACCATCAAGATATCCCTGCAAACCTTTAGTCTCAATAAATAGCAAACAAGAACGAGACCACGCCAAGTAATTCGTGCCATCTAACTTTACTGGGTTAATCTGAAGTGAAGGATTCTCCGAATGAAAAATCACGTCTACCTTTTTTCCGTCACCCATTACTGTCAATCTAAACAATTCAATAGCTAATTCAAAGGAAATTGCAGAACCAGAAAAACACAGGCACAGCAGTAGTGAAAAAAAACACAGACACGGTAGAACGCAGACACGGCAGTAGTGGTATCTACAACGAAACTACCACAAAAAACAAAAAAACTGGACTGAATGTCTAGTGGGTCAGGATTGCAGCACCAAAACGAAGTCACCGGAGTAAGATTCGTCGGCAGAGGTCACCGGAAAAAACTGCCGTACGTGCCAGCGCTTGTGCAAACGTGCGCCCGGACGGCAACGGGGTCGAGGGGGAACCGCCGATCGGTGGCTGCTCCTCCTTCTGAGGTGGGCGGTGAAGTTCAACTACCTCCTCTGGCGGCGGCACTAGCAACTCAGCCTTGTTGCCGAAAAAACCTAGGCCAGAAAAACTCAGCTAAGCTCTGATACCATGTAGTTTTTGAAGGAAAGGAGTTTATTGTGTTATTCTTATCTTCTCTATACAATTTCTATTCTATATATACACAAAGAATGATTCTAACATGGTAACAATCTAAATAGGAAATAAACCTAAACTAGGAAAAATAATATTCTACAAATCTCTACACCATCAAAGTGTAGTTTGCCAAGATAGCATACATTTGTTGCAAATCACATGCTTCAAATAACTATGCTTTATTATACAAAGGAAGAGGAATTAAGGAACAATGACAACAACAAGATCAAAGCAAATTGAGTGAAGCAGAGAAGTGCAACAGGAGTCCAATGTGATCCCAAAATTAAGTTATGTGTAATTGTAAATGTTCATTGTCGGTGGGAATGAACTACAAAATAAGGATGTTAAGTGTCAAAATAAAAACATAGAAATCAATAATCTTACTGTTCTATTTCATCAAATTTCAGGTATTCCAATGCCATTTGTAGCCGACGTATCCTGGAATTTTTTATGTCCCAGCCTGACACGGCAGTAATACAAGTTTCATGAGTATATTCAGACTTAAATTCAGCAAATCAATGGCAATGACCAAGCATTTATATGATAAAATTTAAAAGACAAAAGTGGGCTTCCACCTTCGTGTGGATGCATTTATTACTTACACCCTAACATCTCACCTCCATTATTGTGTTTCCACAAATTTGTCTTAGTATTCTCATCAATTTGTTCTTTTTTCTTTTTTTCTAAATACACCACTATCATATGCTCTTGATACAAAAAAAAGGACAAGAAGGTCAATAAAACCTAGGTCAAACTAAGTGACTTCACTTCCAAGTCTGACAACTAAAAAGTACTAAAAATAAAATATAAAAAAAATATACTCTCAAAGTTCCGCAAATACATGGAATGGAAAGAAAGAAGAGAGTGAAAAACCAAACCTTTAACTTATAGGACTAGTGACCAACTAAAGTTGAGAAGCTTATACTGTCATACACAATTAAAATATTCCACATCCAACCATGCACGCAGATTGTTACCAATAAGCATGTCCATTACTTATTGACTTGGTGCAATAGAAAACCAGCTTAATATCTTTCATTAATTTAGAATGTCAAACGGAAATTGGTACAGTTCTTATTATTAGGACCTGTTGCAGTTCAATTACCAGCCTCATAATCGTAGTCTTAAGCTCTTCCACCATATGTCTAACACTCAAAACACTCATGAAACAATCCATGCAATTATAGCCAGAAGGCACCCTTAGGCTCCCCCAAATCAAGTAATGACCTAGCAATTACAATGGCCATCACAATCGCACATAAAAAACGCAAGGCACCTTTACTCAAATATGAAAATCAAATCTTACATATGTGAAATGTAAAAAAAAAAAGGTAAGCATATTTATCATCAAGTTTTCATGTTAACTCTCTTTTTTTCTAGTAAATTTATTGTAAACAACAAGATGAAGAAATTTTTGTCACCATACATTTTCTCTAGTCAAGACAATTGATATTTTCCAGTTCTTTGGCTTGAGCAAAGAACTGTAAGAGCAGCAAATAAGATTAATTGTACCAGAGAAATTTATTTGTATAAAAAACAAATTTGTCTCACTCTATTTAGGTCAAATCTTAAGAAAGATCTGGAGCTGCAGCTCCTACTTCACTACCACAGCCTGCCAAAATCTATCAGTTGTCTTTCCAAGTATCATGACTTTGATATGCTTGACCTGTCAGACAAGCTCATTTGCTAGTCAATGATAGGAGAGCCAAAACCAAGTCACTGTTTCTCTCAGGACTTTTCTTTAATGAGTGCCACTCCCATCTTCCTACATGTGCATTCATTTACCATTCAATCCATTTCTTACCCTTCCATACATCCATCTAAGTGTTCTCGTCATTGTCACACATCGCAGCTGGTTTAATTGAAGCCTAGAGAAAATTGCAAGAGATGTACTACCGTGCAACATCCAATTTGCTCACTTCCCTTGCACTAGTAAAACTGCAATTCATATATATTTCTGTAGAATGGTAAATATAGAAGCCAGTGATACTTAGAGAAATGAGAAAGAAGGGACCAAGGAAGCTAGAGTTGAAATTGCCAAGATCATTTTTTGTCTCGATTGGCGCCAAACGGAAATAAAAGCAAATGAAGAACACTGAAACAAGAAAGAGAAGAATAAACCCCAATTGAGAAAGTAGGGGAGGAAGGAGATGGGGACATGGACGTTGCATGATTTCAAACCGTAATATTCTGGAATTGTATTAGAATACCAAAGGCTCATTGTAACAGATGATGGATATTTAACTGATGTTGTAGTAAAAAGCAACTCATAGGGGAAGAGGTAGAGAATAATCTATTTTCCTCTATATCGGTCCTCGGGATACAATGCTAAAATGATTGGGATGTTCTCAAAGAGAGGACTATCAACACAAATTTATGGGAGGGATAATTTAACACAATATGGTACTTGACCCAAGAACCTCCCACCTCACCCAACCTCACATGGTACTAAAGGGAATGCCTCAATAAAGCCACTGCCTCTCGTCTGAACAGGAAACTCCTTTGCTTATATAGAACATAGCTTTCATTTCCGGATTTCAAAATTTTGAAACCTTAATCCATTTGAAGTCCACAGTCAACAGTTACTAGTACATATTCTTAGTTTATTAGGAATATGATCACAAGACCACCACAGACATGTCTCCCTTCAGCTATCATTGCCAAGAGCAAAATTACCAAGCTAAATGCTTCAAGATATCCTATCGGTTAAAAATTGAGAGGAATTATTTGACATAACAAAATTAAACATTATACAAACTACAAAATTCCATTTGATATAGACCAACTAAAAAACTTTGATAGGAAGCAGAATTAATTTTAAATGTTCAAATTTTGTTGCGGCAACTATATATTGTAGAATTATGAAAACCACTGTATTTACTAATATGCAATGAATGCCATGTTACGGCAAGGTAGAAAAGCTAGAATGTCCTCACCATTTTCCAAACATAGACGATCAGCCTCTTCAGGGCCTTCATAAATAAGAACTCTATCTAAAGCTTCAACCTTCCAAGCTGAGAAGAGCTCTTTTGATTCCGTTATTTGAAGAGTTCTTTTTGCCGGAGAAACAGTGTCTGTATTGAAACTGTGCTGCCGATATCCAATAGTTTGAACAGGAAGGAAATTAGATGAAAAAGACATAGAGGGAAGAACAACTGAAAGGCCAACTTTGTTCACTAAATAAAAACATCCCCGAAAAGAGCAACCGATTGCTTCTCCAACAGAGGCTTCTTCCTCCCCTCGACAACAAAACATTTTTCCCCCAGAATCCAAAGATCTGTCATCATGAACCGCTAAACCCATATGCCGATTTAAGTGAATGAGATTAGCAGTCCTTTGATTCTTAATATCGTGCTTCTTGGTAAGCCAAGTGATTCCCAAAGGTGAAAAACAGTAACAATCATCCTCACTGAATCTTTGTGGGGGAAGAAAAATTTTCCGCATCGGAAGTGAATCTCCCTTAGGATCACAAGACTTACATTCTGATGCAGCAGAAAAGACATTTGAGCAAAAGTCACCCTGGGAACCCTGGCCATGAATGTTCCCATGCTGGATTGTCCAGAGCGACTTACTTCCATTATAATCAGCACATGAAGCATCTCCTTTCCTCATAAATGACTCATTAGGATATACCCTTTGGTGGCCTATTTCAGAACCACCAACTTCCCAACCAACCAATATGCCAAGCCCAAAATGTTGAAAATGCGGAAGTAGCTTCTCATATGCATAGTAATTATCTGGCAGATAGTCACCAGCACAAACAACATAAATAATACCATATTCATCAACAACAGCTAACAAGGAAGTATGGGCAGCAACAAGCAACTTTCTAAATATTCCTCTACCAAATAAATCATCATGTTGAGAAGTTAACTTTTCATGAATTTCATCAACAGATTTAATTTGTGTATCAACAATTACAGACACTTTTTGCTGCAGTCGTCTGCTAGATCGAGGGTTAAATCCACATGATTGAAAAACATCCACATGCCCAACACTCTTGCCTGACATTGCAGCATAAAGATTAATTGAACCAGAAGCCTTTAGGCAAACAAGAAGGTCATCAGAAAAGCAAAAGTCAGTCCACTCAGTCATAGGGTCTACATTTACACTTTCTGCAAGCTTCACCATAGAAACCCACTGGATTCCCAAACTACCTAACCTAGCCACAAGAAGCAGAATTTTTATCTTGCTTCTTTCAGTCTCATTTGCAGTACGGACAAAAAGAGAATCTGAATCTGTTAATGTTAAAACAAATCCAATTAGACAATGTGAATTGCTGGAAAACACTCTGGAACATTTGTATGAATTGGCACCAAAACTATCAGACACTATCATACTACTATCTGGATCCAAAACAGTTTCATGCTGACTTTCTTCCATGTTAGAAGCAGAGTTTCCATGAGAAAGAAAATCAAGAACTGGCAAATTCTTATCAAGAATGCTAAATGAAACAACCTTTGCACAGCATGGAAATGATGGCTTCTCCGGAAACCTAGTCCAGATGTTACCATCAGATTTTAAAGTTTCAGCTTTAGTGAAAAATGAATGCAGCCACCTCTTTGAAGCAACACCTTTTTCTTTATATACATCCTGCAAAAACTCTCTATCTCCATTGCTCTTGTCAACAACTGGATTAGAGCTGTTGCCTCCAGAATACAAGCGGCAAGAGTCCTGAGAGTTCATATTTTGAGCTGATGTAGAGGAAGGGCCCCATTCCACCCACCTCCCCTGCCCATAATCACCCTCCAGTGAGGATCTGCTATTTGCAGTTTTACCAGGGTCACGAAAAGCGTGCACTGTAATGCCATAGCCACTGCACACGAATAAAAACTCTCTGAACAAAACATCTTCATGCAGATTATATGTATCCCCACATACACCCCAAGCCAGTGATTTCACATCACAAACATAAGGGTAACCATTAGATCTTGAAAATTTATGCTCAACAGAAAAACCATTATCGAGACCATCTGTTGATGCATGAGCGGGAGTTGAAGATTCCAATGATGATCGGGAACAGAAAGTGGTCAAAGGATCATTTTCTACACATTCATTGAGGCAGATTTCTGAAATGTTGTCAATGGGCTCCCCTGCCAAGATGATTGGAAGAAAAGGTAAAAGGATGCTAAATTTTGCAACCACGACAATCAAAATCCAATTCACAGTACACAAGCGTAAAGTAACAAGATATACTCTACGGTACATGCAGCGAATGAACATGCAAACAAAAATACAGCATAACAAAATATTTAAACATACAAGGATTAAAGCATATGGAAAGATGAAGGCTCTGAAATATTCACCAGTAACCAAAGGAAGCAGCAAAGCTTCACATTGATAAGACAGAAATAATAGAAGCTCCCTTGTCGGAGAAATAAAAGCTTCACGAAACTCTGATAAGTTTAGTGGGAACTCAGAGGGGCCCCATCTGTGGAGCTGCAGGGTAGCTGGAGTCTCACAGCCTAGAAAGTAATCCATTATGAACCTAATACCCTATGAAAACCAAGCAAAACAAATGCAAAAATAAGAATTGTGGAGCTAAATCACATCAGCAAGTTCAGAAAGCCATTTATTAGAAGGATACAACATAATGAAAGATCTGAGCTAATTTAAAGCACAACCCCACTCCACCCCCTCCTTCCTTTTCGGGTTGGAGGGGTACAGAGAGGAGAGTGTTAGGTCTCCACAACTCATTGAATGTCCATCAATCAAATTCAATTTCTAAGACAGCAAGTTTAATACAAAAATGCTAAGCCATAATCAGTTGAAAGTAACAGTTAACTTGAAAAAGAAAGGGAGCTCCTAGCTATCAGCTTTGTCCTCCTATAAAAAAAATAACGTAGCCTCTGTTTTTCATTACCATCTGAATTATCACAAATTAGCAACCAAGCCAATGCTTTACTATGCAGGGTTTAGCCTTTTTTTTTAAGGTGAAATCTTTTACTTTGAAATGTGTTTATTTTAGTTACTACAACCATATAAAATAAAGCAAAATGTGGGAGAAAAACAGTAACAGCCCTTCTGTAATTGGACCTCTTAGTAAATATTAGTAATTCATAGTCTGCCTACATATCATGAAGAAATTACAAAATTTAGAAAGTCGATAGCAATAGCTACAATCCATACTGAAATAGAACTACATCTAATTAACTATGTTAGAATTTCAAAACAAGGATAAATCTGTATTAGTAATAACTTGCCAAGTGACGTCCTAGATTTCCTCCATTGCCGTTACCATTACTGCATGAGTAATAAATTCTCATTTCCACTCATAAGAAGACATCTAGTATCACTCGTAAGAAGACAACTAGTAGAAGCTTATTTCCAAGATACAAAATATCTACTGTTAATCCAACAATGAATCAAATATTACAAATAACCTTTAATCCAGTAAGAGAATCCAATTTGGGGGAGAAAAAAAAAAAGAAATACCTAGAGAAGGGTTCCACAATCCTTCAAAAGTAAACAAAAATCCTTACAATTTGTAACTCCATGAAAGATATTGAGATACTCTGATAACAAATTAAAAAACGATTTAGAAATCAGATATCAGAAATGAATTGAAAAATCAGAGAGAACTGTAATTGAAAATAAATCAAAAAGGACGAACTCACAATCTGTAACCACGCGTAAACCCCAATGGCGTTTCTCCACAAACGAAATAGAAAGAAAGATATGAGGGAGGGAGAGAGAGCTGAGTAGAAATATGTAGAAGTTGTATCTTTTGATCTGGAAAGATGGAAGGCGATTGACAGAGCAGGAAAGAGGGAGGGAATAAGCGAGAGTTTTGTTGTTATTATTTTTTTTGTTTTTTTTTAGAAAAATTTTGTTGTTATTATTTGCCGGTACATGAATATGCTGGGAAGTAATTTTTTTTTTCCTTCTAAATCTAACCTATAAACTGAAACACAATAGCTTTCAATTAATTTTTTTTAAAAAAAATAATTACTATCTATTTAAAAATAAATAAAAAATTCTATTCAAAACTTTTTGTAGAACTAAGAAGTTGCATTGCATATGCTTTTTATTATAAGTACTCGATATTTAAATATATAATTTTTATTAATATCAAGAATAATATTTATCATTATTTTAGTTTTCGAAAAAAAACTGAAATCAATGATTAATGAAATATGAATAAAATTATAAAGTGATTGATAATTAGATGAAATGAATCACATACTTCGATGTTCTTTGTATTTATGTTTTTTTCTATAAAAATTGAAAAAAAATTAACAAATTAAAAATGAAAAGATCATGATAATTTATAAAATAAATATAAAATTTTATTTTATTAGAATTATTCAATTATAATAAAAATAATAATTATAATTTTTTATAGAAAATAAGAATTTTCTATTAAAAATAAATAATAGTGATTATAATAAAAATAAAGTTAAATCAATTTATGTGGATGGACACAAATTAGACTTTTCAATATGGTGAACCGATATTGATAATAAGTTGAGAAAAAAAAAAGAAAACACATTACATTTTTTTTATTTAATATCTTATTGTATATGTTATAATATGTATGAAAAAAATGAATTTATAAAACTATTAAAATGCAATGAAGGAAAAAAAAACTTTACTATTAGAATGAGATGAAAAAATAAAAATAATAACAAATTAAGTAAAATAATACCTCTAAAATTAAAAGTAATAAATAAAGAGAAAAGTCTTTGGTATAAAATAATAATAACTTTATAGCCAAAGAAAAATAAAATATTGGTAATTAAGCTTGTAGTAATATATATTTTGATTATATGATGAAGTGGTAATTTAATAATATTTCTAGTTGAGTTATAATTATAATTTCTAAATAATTTATAATTCAGCTATTTTTAATGAGTTACTATGGGAAGTATAAAAATAAATTCAAATAATAAGTATTAATTTTTTAATGCTTTTAATTGAATTGTTTTATTATAAAAATTAGTTAGTTATAGTTATAAATTTATCATTTTATTTTTTCAATAATTTTATTTGAATGTTGTGTAAATTTTTTAGTAATTTAAATTAATAGAAAACAATTAATTATCTATATATATTTAAAAACAGAGCAATTTGCATTATGAAGATGTTAAGTGTATGCCTCTGAAAAAGTTGTTAGCAAATAAACAATTATTTAGGACAGTTACTGTAAGAAGATAACATATAATTGAAAAAAAATAAATTATTTTAGATAATGTTTTTATCAAAATAATATCTATAAAAAAATTATCTCTAACGCTAATATATTAATATAAATTTATTTTATTTTTTATTATAAAACAATTAATAAGTAATCTACACGCTTACGAATATGACTTTTAAAAAGTATAACATTCACACACTTAGAACATTTTACACTAAATAAATAATATATTAATATTTAGTAAATATACAACCATTTATAACAAATCAGAAATATAAAATAAAATAAAACTTAATTTCTTATTTCAATGAAACAAATATAAATTAAAAAAAATATATTTTAGTTTTAAATAATAATTAAAACCTTAATTGATTATCTTGGTGTATGAAATAGTCTCATATGTCAGAAATTAAGTTGCACAGACACAAGACATGAAATATGAGAAAGTATGAGATACAATAATTTTTAAAAAAAGTACGACATCCACACTCTTAGGACACAAAACACAAAACAAGTAATACATTAATATTTCAAATAAATAAATAATCATTTGTAATAAATTATAAACATAAAATAAAAAACTTAATTTCTTATTTCAAATACATGAAAATAAATTAAAAAAAAATACTTCACTTTTTATTGGTTAAAAAAAATATCTTGATTGGTTAGTTCGATATATGGAGTAGTCTCATATACCAGACGCTAGATTGCACGGACACGGGACACAAAATACAAAAATTTACATGATTTAATAATTTTTAAATAAGTAAGACATCTATATACTTATGAAATATTAAACATAATAAGTAATACATTTATATTTCAAATAAATAAATAATTATTTATAACAATAATATCTATTATTATTAATATATTAATATAAATTTATTTTTTATTACAAAACAATTAATAAGTAATCCATCCGCTTATAAAAATAATTTTTAAAAAGTAAGTGTAATACCCGAAATTTTTATTTCGAAATATTTTCATTTAAATTTAAATTGTAAATTATTAGCCAATAATATTACACCACGTAATATTATCGAGACTGAAAATCATATTGGTTCGCCCAAAAATTAATCGAGTAATCGTTAATCGAATAAAAATCGAACAAATATTTTTTTATTGGATCGAATTAATTAAAATTAGACTCGAATCGGATATTTTTAAAAAATACTGTGTGTTACTATTTTCTTCTCCCCGACAATCTAACGTCGGACGTTTTGTTTTTTTAAATAATTCTACTTTTTTTTTCTTTTCTTCTTCTTTTTCTTTCTTTCTTTTCTTTCTTTTCTCTCTTTTCTTTTTATTTCCTCTCTTCTCCATCGACAACTCACCTCTCTCTCACAATCACTCAACCCTCCCACTCTCTTTCTCTCTCCCTGTCTCCGGCCTCTCTCCACTGTGTTGACCACAGCGCCACAGCCACCAGCCACGCCTCAAGCCGACGCCGGCCACACCTCCAGCTCCAGCCCTCTCTCTCTCAGTTTTTCTCTCCTCTCCCTGCCTCTCTCTGTCTCTCTCTCTCTCTCTCTCTGCGATTGCCGGACTGCCACAGCCAGCCACAAGCTCCTCCATCGCGCTGCCACTCCACGCTCAGCTCCTCCTCGCACGGCCACTGCTCCTCCTCCCTCCTCCATCGCACGACCCAGCTCCAGCAGCTCCTCCCTTTGACGCGCAAACCAGACCAAGCTGCTGCTCTCCTCTTGCCGGCCACCGTTCCAGCAAGCTCAGCTTGCTACCGCCCACCGTCTCCTCCTCCTTCGATTCAAAAATTTATCGGGACTTTGATATTTATTGGGTATTAATTTTAAAATTTTCAGAATTTATTTGGTTAAATTTTTTATTAATTAGTTAGTTAATTTTAGAATATTTGGTTGAATGATTTTATGGTTTGAGTAGTTAATTATTTGGT